>JAODGC010000004.1:1028875-1090833 GCA_027574925.1 Ecitoglossa quadriceps | reverse complement strand
ATTGCTATTGCACAAACAATTAATAAGAGATAGATATGCAATAGAAGAATATTTTATCACCTACATTTTAATGCTGCGAATTATTAAAATTTGTGTATGGATATCTATCTGAAAACCGCTGTACAGACGGCCACCGTACTTGTGCCTCACTTCTTTATACTAAATCAACTAATATTGTTATGGATTGAATTTAACATTAATTTAATTTATTTGTTTCTACCTTTAGTTTGAATTGTGCAGCCCACATAATCCAAAATAATAATCCAATATTTGTTATGCACCGCTCTAGCTGTAGCAAAGTGCATTAATGAATTAATTTTTTTGTTCTATTTAGAATGCTTGAAAATGATTTTTACAGCTGGACCAACCTTTGTTCAAATATTTGAGTAAAAAAAATAAAGTTTTCTGTTTACCTCGCTATTCAAATTTCCACTGTTCCAGTAATTCACACCTAGGTAGCGCATAATGTACCTTTTAGAATTAAATAGATAGAATTAGATAGTATGGCTTTATACGGCTACTGAAATGATTGCAGCTACAAAGAAATTTACCACTAGAAAAAGTGTCACTTTCTGGTTTCGAATTAAATTAACTCTCTAGGGTCAAGGATGGCAACCTAAAAATTAAATGTTATTTTGTGGATTCTAAATATTTGAGAGAAACCAGTATAAATGCGAAATATATTAAAAAGAAGGAAAACTGTAAATAAAACACAAAGAATTAAACAACAATTTATAAACTACTAGCGAGTGCACCAAATTATTTTTAGAATAATCAGTGGGCAAGCAAGTTAAGATTTTACAGAGAGAGAAAGGTGCAAAACTGACGCAAAATTGCTAAACATGATACCTGTGAACTAGCGATGACCAAAATTGCTGTCTTGTCTTATGCGTGTCTGTTCTGGGACAGAGTACAGCATATAGATGCACTTTGCTCGTGAAATGCTGACCATACTCGACCAATGCAATGTAATTAATTTATTTACAATATGCATTAAATCAAAAGACGTCTTATTCTGTACCACTAAATGATAGTCACTAACGCGCGACAAAGCATTGAAAATATTCAACTTGCATTGAAGTAACTAATATATATGTGCAAGTATTGTTGATTGCGCACTTCTATACATCGCAAAATAAATGATTTATATCGTAATCATTTAACCGAGTTCTTTATAAAAAGATTAATTAAACATGAAGTGATGAAGAGAATGAAGAGAAGAGGCGTGTTTTGCAAAAATTCACATTTTGTTTTGCGTTTAATTACCTGCATTTAAGGTTCACTACGCTGAATATTATTCACAATTTATTTAATCGTAAAAATAATTCAAAAGTACACAAACGCATTATTTATAAAATCGCCATTCGTTCAAGAGTAATCAATGTGAAGAACAAGAAAAGATTTAGTTCAACACCACAATTCGTTTAGGTATCACACGCGAAAAGATATCCGACGGCAATTTGAAAGCGTTGAATTTCGTTTTATCAAAACCACAAGTACGTTAATTATTTTCAATACGTTATTTTACACTCTGATATATTATAATAATTACAAAACAAAATTGTAAGAAATGCGTCTGTAGATCTACATGCGTACTGCCCGACGGTCAACACAAAACTGTACAAGTTCAGCACATGCGTTACGCACCGATGTTAACAATATAAACACCGCAAATTTTACATTTTCATATTTTGAAGCATTCCATATCAATTCCAGTTATGTAATTTTGTCTTAATTGTAATACAAACTATGCTACGCACAAATATGTAGCTCAACTTGTAAAACAGCATGCAAGCTAAACGAAATTGCAAAAATCAAGAACAACAATAAATACACTTACGAAACGATAAAGAATATTACAATACATTGAAATGCAATAAATAATATAAAGCAAACTATTATAGTAACCAAAAGCGTTAAGATGTGATCGAACCGCCAAATTCAGAAGCAATACGCACCATCAAGCGTTCTTGCTGGGAGCAGCTCTTAATTGCTTTTTGCCAAGCACATTTGTACGTCTGCAAACAAACACAGAGGTATTCGTAACTCGTTTTTTATTTTTATCTTTAATTCATCTATAATATATAAAATTACATATATCAATAATAACTGATTGACTTCTTCGGTATTCAAAAGATCGTGCCTCATAAAAGAGCTTACCAGTTAAGAGTCTCCTAAATTAAATCAATAATAATCAAGATTAGGAATAAGCTAACACAATAAGACTTCCCGTGGTGGACTACCAAACATCCGAAAAGTTATCACACATTCATTTTACATGCAGCATCAGTTATCCGTCTAATGAAAAGAAAGTACAAACACCTTAAATACAAATACATCATTGGCAGCCTAACTCTCCTTCCTGTAGACCCTCTCCATAAATTTAAAAAAGACATTATGTGGAAGACCCTTGGAAATTTGCTGGATATGAGTGCGAATTAAGTTGATGCTCTCCTCTTCATAAATCGAGTAAGTAGTGGGAAGACTAAGCTCCTCATAGAGGTTTCTGACTACTTGGGAACATTCTGGATCAGGTTTGCCATAATTTTCAACTAGAATTTGTTTCTGGGCCGGTGTCGCTCGTTGCAAAGCTACGACGACGAGCCACGAACATTTGCCCTCTTCAATGTCGTTTCCAATCTTTCCTGTTAATTCAAAATTGCCGAAACAATCCAAGAAGTCATCCTAAAACAAGCATGTGGAAAATGATTACACAATTCAAGAGATTTTTCTATTTATATCCTACTTGTACTTGAAAGAAGTGTCCCATTTCCATCAGGATGGTCTTTGCTTGCCTGTGAAGTTCCGGGTCAAATTTTCCGGCTAAATACATCGCCAAAGTAACAGGTAATTGGAATGAATAGTACGCGGTTTTGTATTTCACAATAGCATTGTAACGCTTCATTGTGAACGCATCTAAATTGGGCCTGCCATCAATATGGGATAGATTGTCTAAAGACTGTCCCAAATTAGTTTTAAAACCGACGTCATTGAACAACTCTAATACATGGGTATAGTATGGACGTTCAGCAAAGTACAATTTGAGAATCTGATGAATGCCATTCTCCAACAGAAAACTATCATTAATGGCATTAAATCCTACCCCTGGATTCTTGTGCCAAGATGGTGCTCCACGTCGCATTTCCGATCCATCCATAATGTCATCAGCGACCAAGAAGGACGCATGCAGCTGAAACAACGGCACAATTAATTACAAATAAGACTTTCGGCGTTACAGGTTACAAGCTCGTGGTGAGGATTTATATAATTAAATTACAATAATGTTCTTATGACGGCCAAATGAATCCCTAAAACAGTCTTATAAAAGTTGGAGTAGTTTCAAAGCTCGTTACAATTTTCGTTGTAAGATAGTACACTACACGTCTTGCAGAACCGAAATACTCATGGTCGCTGCTGTTAAAGTTTTCAAAAAAACCAGTCCGAATGGCAAACTCACAGTGTACCTGGATAAGCGTGACTTCATAGATCACCTCGATCATGTGGATCCAATCGACGGCGTGGTTGCTGTTGAGAATGATTATCTACGTGGCCGACGCGTCTTTGGACAGGTCGTCACGACCTACCGGTATGGGCGAGAGGAGGACGAGATCATGGGTGTCAAATTCAGTAAGGAAATGGTAATCGCATCCGGTGAAATTATACCTGGTAATCGCAGTGAAAAACGCGAGCTTACTCCTATCCAGGATAGGCTGATAAAAAAAATAGGTTCGAGTGCGTACCCTTTCACTTATAAATTCCCCGAAATGGCACCGTGCTCGGTTACCTTGCAAACCGCTGAAGATGACAACGGAAAACCTCTGGGGGTTGAATACTGCGTTAAGATCTTTGTTGGCGAGAATGATGATGACCGTAGTCATAAGAGAAGTACTGTGGCGTTGGTCATTAAGAAATTGCAGTTTGCACCAACCAGCCGAGGCAAACGCCTACCAAGCTCCTTGGTATCGAAAGGATTTACATTTTCAAATGGTAAGATTAATTTAGAGGTGACTCTTGACAAGGAAATTTACTATCATGGTGAGAAAATTGGTGCAAATATTACAATCAGTAACAATTCACGAAAATCAGTGAAGAATATGAAAATCTTTGTTGTGCAACATTGCGAGGTAACGATGGTAAACGCGCAGTTTTCCAAATATGTTGCCAGCATGGAAACACGTGAAGGATGTCCAATCACACCTGGAGCGTCATTTACCAAGTATGTCTACTTGGTGCCATTGGCATCAAGCAACAAAGACCGACGTGGCATCGCTCTGGATGGCCACTTGAAAGACGACGACGTCAATCTAGCTAGCTCAACTTTGCTACCCGAAGGAAAATGTCACACTGAAGCTATTGGTATCGTAATTTCATATTCTCTGCGCGTCAAATTGAACTGTGGAACTTTGGGAGGTGAGCTATGCACGGATGTGCCGCTCAAACTGCTGCATCCAGCACCAGGCGCAGTCGAGAAAGAAAAGTCGCATCTGCTGAAGAAAATGAAGTCAGTTGAGCGCTCTAAGTATGAGAATAGCTGCTATGCCAACGACGACGACGACGACAACATCGTATTCGAGGATTTCGCAAGACTCCGGCTCAATGAAGAAGAATAAATTGCAAAATTCGCTAGAAGCAAATCATCAAAACTATTAATTTACGACATTGTAGGCGAACACATAGATTAATGTTGGCTGATGTATACAACATTCTATAAACCTATATTTATGAATTGTCTATTAACATGTATCGGAATATATCTAATTCATATGCATGCATATAAAAATTACACAAGAATATCTGATCAATCAAAACTTGAGAACTGTACAACATCTAATTGCATAGACAAATTATGTGCAATACACCTGAGGCAATGTAACTATTTACTGCGCATGGTGTGCTTAACGGTGAGTTTTATTTAATCGAACACGTTTTGCATGATGCGCGCTGGATTAGTAATGCGTAGAAGCTACGCGTTACTGTTGTACAAAAATGTTGCAGGCATCAGGAAGGTGTGTTTACAGTATGCGGCATAATAAAAATTTGCAATTCAAAAATGTAAAACTTGTTTGCTTAAATGATGACAGAATTTGTTTTCTAGGTGCCAAAAGTTCCAAATGCAGCCAACACTTCATTCGTATTAAAATGAGCATAGAATACATATTTGACTAAGGTTCAAGGCGATAGCCACCATTCAGCCTCATGACCGAGTATTAATTAACATGTTGACCTACATAATTTTTCACTTCCACTTACCATTTCAACGCACCATCCCATAATATGAGCCAGTCTTACATTCTCATGTGTGAGCAACTCTGGATCTTCCAATAGTTTGTAAGCTGAGACTACAGCAAGTCCACGAGTTTTCTTGCCATTCGGTACATTGTACTGCAATACTTTAGCATACCATTTTAAGACTTCCGGGATGTCCGTGTTGCGGTTTGGGCCAGTCAAGTGCCTGACAATATCAGGAAAGACAGCCATGAATTCACGACTCTCATCTTTAGGCGCGATGATTTGCCTATTTTGGGGCTTCGTCTTTGCTTGCATAGTGGAAAGAGCCCTTGAAAAAACAAGCAAACAAAAACAATTAATAAAGCAGCTACCTCTAACAATCCTATTAATTTTGTAATTGTATTTTAGTATCAGGTAAAATTGCAAGCCGTGAAGTATAGCGCAGTTTGTGGGGAAGCTGAACTTTCCAAGGCAAGTTTCCTCTGTTTTGGTACACGCGCTCAGAGAATGAAGGTCAGACCGTTTCCACACCGGTTTGAGAGTTTAAAAAAAGCTATATGTAAACAGAAACCATATGATGTAAGTTGAGGAAGAAAGGGCGAGACCCTCATATGGCGTAGTCAGTAATGTCCCCCTTATTACTGACTGGAATGCGTGATGCCTATGGAGCTCCTACAGCAAAGTACACCTTGAATTCAAAACTATTGATAAGCGAACTAAAATTAACAAGGCCGCAAGTTGATGAATGTAGTGCGTAAATAAATTATAAACATAACTTGAGAGCAATAAATAGCTGGAAGTTATTTTGCGGACGTAAACAAACCGCAGATAACTTTCAACATAACTTAATTACGTCCATTTCGGACAATCAAAAACAAGTTTTACTTTTAAATCTTTTTAAAAGCACTCAGTTGGGTTACGACGTTGAAGAAATCTTTCAATGACCGTTGTGTGGAATTTAGCCGCTTTCAGAGAAATCATCTGTGTTTTGTCAGGAGTCGTGTTGGAGCTCAACAACTGCAGACATTCGAGACCATCTTTCAGTCACGTAGGCCAGCTTCGCATACGTCCCACACTATCATTTGAAAACGCTTCTGATAGGTGCAACTGAGTTCGTAAACATCCTATTAAACTACATGGGCCATTGAACGACACGGAGTAAAAACTTCGCAACGTTCCCAGCAAACTACGCGAAATTTGCTCCATGTACCGATCTGTGCACTTTACCACTCGATCGCATTGTCAGCTCAACTCACTAACAAGTTGTAGTCATGCATGCCTTGTTCAAACAACACCTGATGTCGTTGACCGTGCCGCCAAATCACTCACCTATTATTGTTATGCTCTCTGATTTTTGCCCATCGGCTGACATTCAAGTCACTTTTGAATCGTACCACATTTTCGATTTTCGTCTGGATCATATCGCTGTTCGGGGCGCTGGAGGTCTTGCTAATGCACCGCTTCCCAGTAGCAATCGCCAAACGCGCCGCTTTTGAATGGAGCATGGTGCGCAACAATACGGCACACTATTAATTATACCAACCAAACTAAACTTTCCACTCGCAATTAAGAAGTTAACTGACTGTGAGAAATGTATGATTTAAGAAATAATCTGCTATGTCTCCAGACGAGGAGCGCGCAGAGATGTCCGAGAAAAGACTGAAAAGAAGACGATGCGCCTACTGCATTTAAGCGGGCGCAATGAGAGAGATGCAAGGAAAATATAAGTGAGACGCACGAACCGAGAGCATGAACACGTACGCATTACAAATATCAAGTACAGTGGTTACGCAAAGTTGGCTGAGTTGTACACCGACCGGCATCGGCATTACCTGCCGATTTACTGACGGTGTTGAAGTTGCAATTTATATTAGTTGTGCAAAATAATGCACAGAAAGCGGCGAAATTCACACAATATGCATCATTGTTGATAACATTGAACGCATATGCACTCTTCTATAATTTGCTGAATTAGTCAGCTTTTGTTTACACACAGCCACGGACAATAAATGTTTGACTTTAATCACTTTACGATTCTGTTTTCTTCTGTTTGTTGTGACATTTCTAAACATAAACAGTTATTGATAAATCTCTTGCAATCCATGATATATGTATATTGCCAGTTTGTAAACAAAGGTAAACAACGCTCATTAATTTGTTGCAAATGTAATGCGACTCTTCTTCTTCATCAAAATATCGATTTTCCTTCAGTTTCGATGTACGTGGCTTCAGTCACGTAGTCACTCGCAAATACGAAGAACATACAATTTTCACTAGTTCGGCTCTGGTAAATTCGAAACATATGTAAATCACTATAAACAATTGATAGCACATTTCTGGGACGTTTCTGCATTAAACGTATTCGCCACTATTCTGCAACCTAGTAGTCATGTACGTCACGATTTAGTCGCGTGCTGCCCGTAATAACTCTAGTTTGATAAGAAATGTTTGTCCAGAGACATAACAAGGAAAAACTCAGATTCGTTTTTAATAATAATCTACTGCCACAATTTCGTTCACAATGCAAATAAAATATAACTACCTTATATTTGCAAAACACATTCATTCATTTGACTGTAATGAGAATCTCAGTTAAAATTCCATTGTGCTTACAACTTAATAAAGTTGACAACATCAATTCGTTAATGTCAATTAGTTTAAAAAAGACATAATAATATTGACAATATGACGCGCTTGTTTGAATTACTTCCGAATGATTAATGTTGCATAGTCATGAGTTATCCACATGTAAATTTTCATATGTGATACTTACATCTAAGTGTTTTGCTAATCAGTAAACATTTGATCAGAAATATCCAACTATTACATCAAGCTTTTCTAATCACATCTCATCTAATAAACACTACATTGACTTATGTAGTATACGTCAATCACATATCATCTTTGAGTAGTTTAATTCGGATAGAAATATCTTTCCAGCTTTGATTTTGAGTAATTTGATTAAGAAACAATACATGAAATTAGTAGGATGAAAATATCTGTATCGTGTCAGCTCGTTTCAAAAGAAGGTACGAAGAAAATAAATTTCCCAACATTTCCAGCAAACCAAACGTGTGTCCACATGTTTTCATCACTTGGCGCACAAACAATCATTTATTTTCACACATTAGTCAGAGAATAGTATCTTCTATTATCATAACTTTTGTTTCCAGCGACACAACTGAGTGTGAACGTTAATTAAACAAATTAATGCACAATATGTGAAAGGTTAGCAATTTGCAGCTTAAAGTTGCTAGACCCAACAGTGATTACTCACTCCTTGCACTGACTTAAAGAAATAATTCGATTACTAGCTATATTATGAATTCGTGTTTTAAACTATACTATGATTGATGGCAATGTATGCAATTGAAAGTAATCTACAAGACTTTATCAAACATTATTCCGTTTCCATCCGCCACTCACGTGATAATCCATCCAATTATTACAATCGGTTTTCTATGGATACATTCAATGATTGTGACATTATCTCACACATTTTCTTCACAACAAGACACATCAAACTTATTCATCTATTAATCTCATCACCACCATCATCGTCAAATTAAATCATCACCAGTTTACTAGTTCCAGTGATAACTTAATCCGCACATTGCAAATTTCACACCAAACAAACAAACAATATTTATTCGCATGCAATTAGTCCATCCATGCGTATTAATCCGCAAATACTGCGTACGTAATCAGCCCATAACTACAAGCAAAGATACAAATAGATCAAATTAGAGTTTCAATGCAAAAACTCAAACACAATTACATAATTCACAAGCAACCAGCTAGTAATCTTCCAGAATTCAGAGGTTTGGCCTATTGATGATTTGTTTCTATCACATTAACCATTTTCTCCACCCCCGCATCCTCATCCCTAGCAATACATTTCACATGACAAATCCAATACAAACTAAATATCTAGTGATTACAGTAAACGTTCAAACATTACGCCCCGTGTAAAACGCTTGCAACATGAACATATTTCAACTGAGATTGGCATTACTAGTAATTCACTTTAGTATTACTAATTACACAATGCTGATATTCACGCGCTGCATGAATGATTGCAATAATATCAGCGCTAGGAAGTGTGTGTGCGACCTGCTGACGACTCATTGAAACTCGTTCTATAAAACTTGTTTTTTTCTTCTCCAATTTTAATTGATGGAAATGAACAGAGTATTCATGATTGCATCACACTCCTTTTTCCCCCCAACAATTATGTGCACTAAAACGCATTGCAATTGTTATTTGAGTTCAATCGCATCATTACTAAAGTGTTCGAATCGCCATTCAAGCTTTTATCATTGGACTTGAGCATCTTGTAAAATAATTTATTGTAGATCGTGCATAATTGTATTAATTCTACTTAAGGCATGCAAGTAGATTTTAGGCGTATGCTATTTGCAATCAAAACTAGGATACATAAATAAACACATAAATTGATAGTCCACTAATTTCAGCTTTGTAGTGATCAACCGAGCAGTACATCAGTAACCCTTAATAAAATGCGGATGGAGATAAAAAATTGAAAGTATTCCTAACATGATTTATATACCAAACAATCAAAGGATGGTAATCTTCCAACTTGACTTTATAAAATTCTCCAGTAAAACATCCAGACGTATAAAAACTCTTAACTTTTCCATCATTCCAACCTCACAATTCCATTATTATTCATCACCAATAAATTTCAGTTACAAGTTAAGATACAATTACACACTGACGTAACTATAATTGATTTCAAACTAGTGCAACATTACAGCGTTTCTATACAAAGACATCATATATTTAAGTGACAGTGGTGAGAATTATTTCAATGCATGCGTAAATAACAACACGTAAGTGTGAAAACTTGACACAAACTTCAGTGTACTATAAAAAGAACAAAAAATGTGTTATCAACTGTAACGATGAGCGTCACACATACGTAAATTACCATTTTGCATAGAAATTTACATTTCCTACTACAAAAACTCACCAAATAAGGTCATTCAAGTTTTTCCCGATACAAACCTAAAAATTCCACCAAGGCCAATTACATGACGCATTAGCCACAAGAGATTAGGATGTACCGAATTAAATCGAATCCGATATGCGTCCATTTATGAACATATGCAAATACATTCACTTGATGTATACAGACAATTTAATTATCATGTGTACAAGTATCTAATTGCAATAGGTCCAAATCTGTCCGCCGTAAAATATCTAACTGACCTCAAGTCCATGTCCTTGCTTACAAGGTACATTCAATCAACAAAGTACCCCGATTTGTTACCACAAACCACTCATCTGCATTGTGCTTTACAATTCCTTCCGGATTTAATTATTTACAACACTCCATTACTTATCAACATTGCTTAGCATATTAAATTTCATTAATGTTATCACATTAAAACATTACCATCGCCATCATCCTCTATATGCTGCAAACCATTTAAATCAATTTACAATTTATTTCAAAATTAACTCATAAAATGAAAGCCTAACGGTTCTCTTTGGTTGACGACTCTTTCAGTAATTCCTCACCAATTTCAATACAAATGTCACCATCTAATATTCACCAAAATGGATCATAACACCTACCTCATCTGCCAATTACAATAAAAAATTAAAAAAACAAGCAAACTGCAATAAAGGCAGAAACAACACGCATCAAATTGTTGTGTAAAAAAAAGCAGCGATTCTTGCACAAGCCTTCATCACCCATCGTGCTATGTAATGTGTGTAATGACCATCCAGTGACCCGAACTACTTTCCCGGAAGTAGAGGACAAAAGAACATCCGCACACAGCAAGGCCCCCATCAGCATCCATTCGCAGAGATCAGTCGGTGAGAATAGGTGATACAGCTAGGTGGCAATAAGGGCGACGCTAGTAAGTACTGCCAATCTTTTGATAGTACCTCCCGGTCCAAACAATCGCATTCCCACTTGCATTTTATAGCGCACCTTAGGTGGAGGTGGTTGCACAAGAGGAGGGTCTCAATAAAATAAAATCATCTAAGAGTACTTCAATTTGATAGTAGTCATTGCGCAATTGAAGTGACTTGATGCTTTCAATTGGATGCACTTTTGAGTTGGTGCTGTGAGGAAGAGCTAGATGGATTAGTGGTTGGATAGAGTGGGTTTGATGACAATACTGCGCAATTAAATTTTAAGCCAAGCAAAAACGTGCAAAAACATTGGGTGAGTTCTTTCAAATAAGTTTTTCTCAATGGCGAGGGGAGGTCACACAAATTAATTGCTTAGTAGCGCCATTGATTTTACATTGAAATTTTGTTAAGGAAAAACAAATTTTCTCTACTCACATATCAATACGTCACACGTCAACTTCCTTAACACACAACTACCATCTCCGAATCCTCCTTAACTTAAATATATACCACCTTTGTGATACAAATCAAAATTTATTCAAATGCAAATACAATTTCAAAGAGACCCCAAGAGTTCAAAGCCCAAAGTTTACATAGATCTAAAGTGATGTTTTCTGCTTAAAAATACCCTACCACATTTAATGAATATCGTAAACGCTCTCCAAGCACAATTCCGGCTTATCATACCCCAACTCCTCAGGAGTATCAATGCCAAGCTCGCAAAGAGTCGGTGTGATCTCTTGGATAATCCAAGGATAAATTTCCAAGACGCGCCCACCACATTTATCTCTTACTGCTTCGAGAAAACGCACGGCGATCGCATAATCATTAACCCGCCGGCACGCACACAAAACTGCTACTATCAACTGCGGTTCGGGAACAGCGTCAAGACCCACAAGGTCATTCATTCCCTGACGCACGTCCCATCCGTCCAAATCAGGACGATTGAAGAAATCAACAAATCTGAAAGGATAGGAAGAGGAAGGTTGGTATAGGATACAGGGAAGGTTTTAATTAATAGATTAGTTGTACCTTTTCTCAAGCTCCTCATCACTTGAATTCAGGACAACTGCGTGGTGCAATGGACGAATTTCCTGGATAGGAACAAATGCACGTGAAGCACGCCGAAAAAGTGTTGATCCAACAGTACGTAAAAAATTCTGAAAAAAAAAAAATACCGTTTCAACATAAACGTATTTCTCAAAACAAAAACCATGATATATTAACTAAGCTGGTATGTCCATATGGGTTCCTCAACCCATCAGCGTTTTTGGCAAAAAAAAAAATCAATTGTGCCTACATACGCAAAGAATATGTCATTGGGAGTCACGCATGGCTTCGCATGACCGATGGACAGATAGAAGAGATGTACCATGAGCTTATTTCGTCCAGGATGCTGACTTCCGGTCTCATTGTTCGATTGTCCCCGCGACTAACACGCAAAAGTCGGCGACAATCGAGAATTTCATAGATGCAAACACGAATTTCGTCCATCTAACGAGCATCATTCTAATGTCCACATTTCAATACAATTTTTTGTAATGCGGCTGAGACAATTGCGTCGCAACCAGTTATATCTCAATTGGCATTGATGAGTGGAGCATAGTCTGCACGCGCGTTGCTCTTTATTCGTCGGGCAATTGCGGCAAAGTGAACACACACTTCCACACCATTTTATATTGAATTAATGCGTAAATACTAATAATGCAATACCCATTTCCATTGCCTGTTCACTATTGTGTGCGTCGCTTCTATTGACCCACATTGTTTCAGACGGATATCAAATTATGTCCAGATAGTGAATCGCAACTATCCCCAGCTATATTGGATCCAAAATGAAAAGTTACCCATACGTCCCAAGCATGGTGCAAGCAATCACTGTACTAACTGTCCTTAAGATGATGACAAAAGGTAAGAAGCATTACGACACCCGTGAAACAAGTGACTTTAAATCAAAAAGCTCAATTAATTGCACCAAATTAGCCCAAACATCATGTGGTACCGGATCGATGAACGGCAAAGTGATGTACGAACGATTACCGAACACGCAATTACAAGGATTCGATGATGACATTGTTAGAGACACTGCTCCCCCATTTATGGTCCTCGAGAAGTGCCAAGATCTGTGCCTACGAGATCGCGCCTCTAATAATATCGTTCGAGCTTGTACATCTTTTGACTTCCAACCGGGAAGTCGGATTGCCACTTTTAATGGGGGACCTGAATATGAAGAATCAACTTGTTACCTCACTCGGGAACAGGCGGCACCTGAGGGCATTGGGAATCTGATGTTGGTTCCCAATAGTGTGCACTTCACAGAAGTGTGCATATCTTGTGCGTAATTATACAAAGACCAAACGCAATTCGATCAACTTACAAATTTAATGCCACCTTTTTTATTAGCTAACCGCCCCGATCGTGAATGCCCCAATCGCCGCTACATCTTTGAGCGTCATCCTAGAAAGAAGCTAAAACTTCCTTCTGCGGACCTGAAGGAAGTCCAAGCTTCTAATCGCAGCGAATGCGAAGACAAATGTCTGAACGAATTCAGCTTTGTTTGTCGCTCTGCGTCCTTTGACTCCGCCATGCGTATGTGCACCTTGAGTAGATTTACCAGAAGGACGCACCCAGAACTTTTAGAAGATGATCCTAGCTCCGATTATTTGGAAAACACCTGTTTAAATGGTACCCAAATCATTTTGTTTGACGCATCCGGATTATACTGAATAATTTCTTTAATAATTCCTAGCTGAACGTCGTTGCGATGGTCTCGCCGTTTTCATCAAAGAAGAAAACAAACGCCTCGGAGGTCCTTTCGAAGTAGACCTCTTCAGCAACATTACCCTCGAAGATTGCCAAGCAATGTGCGTCCGCGCAGAGAAATATTTCTGTCGTTCAATTGAATACGACGAAATGACCAAACAATGTACCATCTCCGAGGAAGATTCTATTTCGCAGAAAGATGATATTGGCGTTAGCAGTAGCCCAACTCACCACTTCTATGACTTTGCTTGTCTGGACAGTCGTAAGAGCCCACGAAAATGTAGTACTAGATTAGCATGCGTTATATGTTAGATAATTCTTCTCTTTCAGCTCGCGGCTCAGAATATCCTGACAATTCTGTAACCTCGCACTTATTTACGGGAAAACGACCTGATACTGCTTTCCAAAGGTACAGAAACAGCAGACTGGGTGGAGAGCATCACTCTGAGATCTCAGGCAGATCATTGAGCGAGTGTCTAGACGAATGTTTGAGACAACCCAGCTTCCAATGCCGGTCAGCTGTTTACAGCGAACGATATCGGACCTGCCGACTGAGTAGATATAATCAGAAAGATGGAATGCGGATTATCTATGACGCAGACTATGACTACTATGAAAATTTAATGCGTAAGTAAAATCTATTCCACTAATTTCCTATTTTACCAAATGCTAATAATAAATCTTGTTAATTTTAGTCGGAACTGAAGGTGATGGCAATCAAAAACCCGATAGACCCGACCACGGCCGTCCTGGTGGTCATGGAAGACCTCGCCCAGGTGACAGATATCCTGGCTACGACAACCGAATCCCAGATGATAGATATCCAGACGATCGCTATCCCCACAGACCAGGTCGTCCTGGAGAGAGATATCCAGATGATGACAGATATCCAGTTGGACCAGACCGATACCCACCAGGTGGTCGCTACCCAGATGACAGATACCCCCCACCTAGGTTCCCTCCAAGTCCCGGTTATTCCGGAGGGGACAGATACTTTCCAGACAGACGACATCCGCTAGGCGATAGATTTGGTAACAGAGATAGATATGGAGACCGTGACAGGTACGGTAGTGACAGAGACAGATATGGTGGAGATAGAGATAGGTACGGTGGCGATAGAGACAGATATGGAGGTGATAGGGATAGGTACGGCGCTGATCGTGACAGATATGGAGGAGATCGTGATAGAGGTTCAAGATATCCAACCTACAATGATGACCGCTACGGTGATGATCGTTACGGCAGTCGAGACTCCCACAGATACAATGGACGCAATCAATACGGTTCGGATCGCTATGGAGGAAGAAATCGTGACAGATACGGAGACTATGACAGATACGGCGGAAGTGGTGATAAATATTTTCCTGGCGACGATCGACCAAACCGTAGATACCCAGGACAAAGGCCAGCTTCTGACGACAGATACAACGGAGATCGCTATGGAGGTAGCCGATTTGTCAACAAGCACCCATACAACTACTACGGAGATGATAGAGACGGAGGCAACAGATGGTTCTTCAGACCAGATCGTCGCCCGGGTGGTAGACCATTTGATGGTCCCCAAAATGATGGCCACAGACGGCCAGGATCGCCAAGTCCCGATGGATCTAGCTATGAAGGAAACAGGAGGCCTATCTCTCCTGGACCAGATGGACCCATCTACGATTACCCACCTGGCAGACCCTACGTTTCCCGCTGCGACGAAGGGGAAGGCTTCAAACAAGCTGGCGTCAGACAACGCATTCGTAAAGATTACGTACGTCGCTTTATTGCCGCTAATAACCTACGCCAATGCGAACAAGAATGTGTAGATAGTCGCGATTTCGTCTGCAGAAGTTTCAACTACAGAGACGCACCTCCGCAATATGATGGGGAACGTGAGAATTGTGAATTAAGCGATCGGGACTCGAGGGATATTGATATCAATAATCCGCAGTATTTCGAAAATACTGGAAACTTTGATTACTATGAAAGGTCCAATAGCAGACAGGGAGGTGATCCAGATTGCCTTGACGGTAATTTAATCAATTCCAATATCCACTAAAGATTAAATAAATATGATTGAAAGCAAACTCCTAACTTTTTCATTGTTAATTTTAGTAACCCAAGTTTGTAATGATGACGGAATGGAATTCACCCTACGAACACCTGAAGGATTTTATGGTCGCATCTATACTTATGGTTTCTATGACAGATGCTTCTTCAGGGGTAATGGTGGAACTCTAAACGTTTTACGAATTAGCGGAGCAAATGGATACCCAGAGTGCGGAACACAAAGATACGGGGATACAATGACAAACATAGTTGTTGTTCAATTCAGTGACTACGTACAAACCGGAAAGGATAAGAGGTTCAACTTGACTTGCCTCTTTAGAGGCCCTGGGGAAGCTGTTGTATCATCTGGATTTATCGGAGCAGGGTAGATTTCACATCCACACATTCCAAGAAAAATTTGCTCATCATAAAAATGATTTGTAAAATTGCAGTAGTTCTGGTAGTCCCATTCCAATTGAATACCTCCCAGCGGAAAACACTCTAAGTTCCAAAGTGCGTCTCATGATTCTCTACCAAGGACGACCAACAACTACGATCGCAGTTGGTGATCCTCTCACCTTCAGATTAGAAGCCCAAGATGGTTACAACTATGTCCAGGATATCTTTGCTACCAATGTTGTTGCGAGAGATCCTTATTCAGGAAGATCTGTACAACTCATAGACAGATTCGGGTACGATATTAGCAGGCCTAAGTGAGTTAATCAGAAGAAATAATTTTCTTGTCATTTGCAGTTGCCCGGTTGATAGTTATGTGTTCCCGGAACTAGACCGTGGTCGAAGTGGGGACAGTCTAGAAGCCCGTTTCAACGCTTTCAAAATACCAGAGTCCAACTTCCTAGTCTTTGAAGCTACAGTTCGCACATGCCGCGAGGGATGTCAACCTGCTTACTGCCAGTCGACAAGTGGAAGGTCAGAACCTTCATTTGGACGTCGCAAACGTGAAATCAACGAGACTGATCCAATCGACAACGTTAAAAACACCCTAACGATACCCAGCGATGCAATCGGCAACGATACAACTGTTTCATTTCCCGCTTCCACCGAGACCACAGAAAACATGTCAGAGGAAGCAAAATCCGATCCAGAATTCGTGCGAGAGATGATCGAAGTCTTCGAGTCGCGAGAGGAGCTCCAGCAAGAAGCACGCCGCGCTATTCCCATTGCCGAATCGGTCTGTATAACCACCGGCGAATATCACGGTCTAATCAGTGCTATCTTAGCGTTAGCAGCCATCCTCATAACAATTAGTTTGCTAGCAGGTATAGCCTACCGGCGGTATTGGACCGTTATGCACAAGAATCTAATAGCCGATCGTTCATCCTCCCGCATGTCGTCGTCCTACCCAACAACTCGAAGTAGTGGCGTGTCATCTGGACTATCAATTTTCGGCAGCGGTGGCTTTCAGAAACCGTTCAGTAGCTTCGGACGCGCACGTAACTTTCCCAACATCTCTAAAGACTCTGATCTGGAATGTACACTGCCAGCACCTGGTGGGCCATTCGAAGATCCAAGCGAACCGATTTATACCGATCCCTCATTGTTCGAGCGCTCGCGAAGCTTGAGAAGCATTGCGGTATCCCAAAAACGTTCGCAGAAATAAATAATTATCGGTTCAACAAGTTACACGAAGCAAATATGAAATTATATCTAAGCACATACCATTTTATGGATCTTGACGGTTCCCGACATCCCAGTACTATCTTAATTTACATTGTTAATTATTAGGTATTTATTTGCACCTTCTGGCCAATTCGAATCTTCATCATGACCAATGCTCTCAATTATAATTGATTGCAATGATTATCGTCAATACTCTATTTCTACACTGCCGATTCTTGCATCATGTAGTATATGCTCATGTCAAATTTTATTGTGATTCGAATGTTAAGAATGCGCACGACCTCGAAGTCGTCTACAATTTTTTAGCTAGGAGGGTTAAGCTGATTTTCAAACACGTTGCATGTTAGATAATTGATATTTGATACTTTAGTTTGTGTAACTGCGTAATAAGCTAATGTAAAGCACTACAGACGCACGTAGGATTAATATTTTCGACATCAGAACAAACTTTATGTATAAATATTCGTGTAAGAAGTACTTAATATACTTTCAAATTTAATAAAACTTTGTAATTTGTGCTCTAGTGCAATCAGACAGTTGTCTGAAAACATCAGAGTAATTTTCTACGCCTGCGTAGGAACAGTGTAATGTTGCTCCATTGAGCAGAGAACTATCTGTCTCCCTTCTCATCAAGCCCAAAAAAAGAACCAGCAAGGCCTGATCGCTGATAAACCAGCGTGAGTGGAACATATTTCAAGAAGCAGAATGTAAACATAACCTACGGATTGTAACAAACAGAATCGTGCGAATGACGTGAATGCTAGGCTAAATAGTCACTGTTAACGTACCCAGCATACTACCAATTTATTGTTCTTAAACGTTAAATAGTTCAATTTCAACAGAAAATTGTTTCGACTGAAATGCGGTATTTCGAATCGAAATGGGAGACAAAATAAAAATGTAAGTACAACTCACCATTATAAAAGAATTCACACAAAGACAATCTAATTCCAAATCGGCACCTTAACGCGGGTACACCTTGGCGTTTACACGAATTATAAATATGCTTGATGTAAACAATTCACCACGGGAACGTTAGAACATGGCAAACTTGACGTGGTTATATCTAGATAGCTGTTTCACTGTATACAACCTGCTATGCAGCAAATGAAAACAAAATTCAAATGTTTCATTTAGTGAAACAAAATAAATATTTTCTTCTGTTTCAGATTAGTTTGTGGTGATGTAGAAGGAAAGTTTAATATGTTATTCACCAAAATTGAAAACACTAACAAGAAAGCAGGACCTTTTGATTTGTTGCTTTGTGTTGGAAACTTTTTTGGAATTAACAACACAGAATTCAATGCCTATTTATCAGGAACTAAGAAGATTCCCATTCCAACATACATTTTAGGACCTAATAAAGAGGACCATGCTAAATTGTACCCAGAAGATGAGAGTGAAATGTGTGAAAATTTGAATTACCTTGGAAAGCGAGGACTTTACACAGTTTCTGGTGGACTTAGAATTGCCTATGTTAGTGGAACTTTTACTGAAGATAAAGTAAATGCGCAGTCTTTTAATTATACTACAGGAGATGTACTTGAATTGAAAGATATTTGTTTGCATAATAATATTAACTATAAGGGTATTGATGTTCTGTTGACTTCTCAATGGCCTGAAGGTGTTACAAACAAATCAAGGGATGTAAGTAACTTTTCTAGTCGCCTCACAGAATTAAATATCATCAATTGTTATTACAGGAATTAAGTGGGTTTAACTATACGGCGAAACAATCTGCTTGGTTGGCGCATCAACTAAAACCGAGGTATCACTTCAGTGGTTTAGAAGGAATTTATTATGAACGCGCACCCTATAGACCTACAAATGACGGCGATTTTGGTATTGCAACACGATTTATTGGACTGGCTCGTGTGGGGAATCCCAAGAAGGAGAAATGGTTGTATGCGGCTAGTTTAACACCACTAGTTAAGATGAAAATTGCGGATTTACTTCAGAAAACAACAGATGAAACAGAGTCTCCTTACAATATTACAGAGTTGGATGCTTTCAGTAAGTACCCATTTATAAATTCATTATTTGTGTATGCAATCTAGTTTTGTTGCAGTTCGCGATAAGAAAACTTCATCATCGCAACAAAATCAATATTTCTACGATATGTCCAACAGTGGCGAAAAACTCAATTCCCAGAAACCTAAACGCCAACGTATTGAGTTCGATCAGAGTAAATGTTGGTTTTGTTTGTCCAGCCCAGCAGTCGAAAAACATCTTGTTGTAACAGTTGGCACAAATGTGTATCTGGCTGCCGCAAAAGGTGGCTTAGTTGATGAACATCTACTAATTTGTCCGGTGGAACATCATCAGAGTGCTGTTGGACTATCAGAAGATATCCAAGAAGAGATTGAAGCCTTCAAAGATGCTTTGAGGAAGTTTTATGCAAGGAATGATCAAGCTGCTGTGTTCTTTGAGCGCAATTACAAAACATCTCATATGCAAATACAAGCAGTGCCCATTCCAAATGAAGCAAGCAAAGAATTGAAAGACATTTTTTTGGTAATGTTGGTTTTCAGATTTATAGACTATTATTATAATCAGTCCGACCTTTATGTCCTAGGAAGAAGCGCAAGGCAATAGTATTGAACTAATGGAATTGGAAACTGGAATGCGGTTGGATCAAGTCTTGCAGGCCAAATCACCGTACTTTGCCTTGGAATTGCCAAGCGGAGAAATTTTGTATTCAAAAATTAGAGGAGCAAAAGGATTTCCGATGAATTTCGCTCGAGAGGTTTTGGCTCTGGGGTCAGTGTTAAATATGCCGCAAAGAATTGAGTGGAGAGATTGCGCAGCCTCCAAAGAGAAAGAAACCACGATGATGGACAGAATTCGAACTGATTTTATACCATTCGATATCAGCGACTGATGTAAGAAATTTTTTATTGTGATTTGTATTTTACATGTAATAAACGTGTAGTTCTGTCTTTTCAAGATTTTCTGTCTCTGTAGTCATCATTCATTTGGTAAGTATCCTTTTGAGGATATAAAATGTGAACTACACTCCAGGAGTATAATAAAACTAAATACCAGACCATTTCTTACAATACTACATTTATTATAAGATAGATAAATTAACCATATGGGAAGATCAGACATAGTTTTAACAAAATTTATGTTTCCAGCGTGGAAATTAAGCTTTATTGCCCACACTATTTTTTTCAACTTTTCGCTAAGGGTTAATATTGCAAAGTTAACTGTTATCAAGTGGGTCAATTTGCAGAAAATACATGATTTAGCTTTTTATGTGAATATCGCTGAATAGTGAATGTCGTACAATCGTCTCGCGACTATGACAAAAAGAGTACCGTTTAAGTTTGGCATGTTGTATACAAGTATTGCTGTTTTGTTTTTTGCGGGAGTTTTTCACATTGGTTTGCGCAGACTTGGCAACTTCCCTATTTCCGCGCGCTGCATTTTATTGCCTTATTTGTACGTTTTTCTTCTTTGCTTCTTCCGCCGCCGTCTGCGCCGTTGGTGCAACACTTTGCTGGCACATAAAACGGTATAAAAATGTAGTCTGGACTTTTTGGCGCAATGTGGTTGTGTGGCTTGATAGAAAAATTCTCTATCAGCGGTCAGGGAGAGGAAGTAACAAGAGTTAGTTAGGTTTTGGGTAACTTTATTGCTCTTCTTATTAACGATAAAAAGGAACATAATACTTCACCAAAAAGTTTCACCAAAATGCGGATGTTAATTTAGCTAACAGAAGGGCAATTTTGTCAAAATTCCATATTGATTGATAGATTTATGGAGGCAATTGAGTACTACTGTACTATGTACTACTAATTTGTTTACTCACTATTCGATTTTTCTTACTTCATGATGCTTTCCCCACCAATTACTATTGTTCTAAACTGAAATTACTAGTTATTAATCAATGTAAGGAAAATGTGAATATAACTCGAAAGAAATGACTTTATTCCGTGCTGCGAGCGATCCTTAATGCAGGATACCAACGCACATCAATGTTGGAACATGTCCGTGAGTATGCTCATGAATTAGGGATGCAAATTATGTCATTGTGGTAAAATTCGACATGCTTTAGTGACACCAACAACTTGGCCTGATGATTAAAATATCCAATACAGCATTAATTTCCAAACGGCTTCAACTCAAGTAACTCATATCACATATGCAAATAAATAATTCCTTGCAGCACAAATACATTTATTGTCTGCGTCCTTATTGTCGACGCATGCATTAACTCCAGGGCACGTGTCTCAAAGTTATATCGGTAATTACGTTAAGCAATAATTGCACGAACCCAGCATTTACATGCTGCAATTGTGTGCGTGCAGGGTTTAACATCAACAATGTTGGCTTGAAACACGGCCAACGTGCCAGTGATATACCATCCACACAACTCCACCAACTGGTAGTTGGTTGGCGGTGCGTGTACATCCGCACTACGTCCCATTACCCATTGCTTTAATATGTACCCCAAACACATACTCAATGCTTATCTCCGCGGTGTAATATTTACGACGCACCCATTCCAATTACAACCTGCAGGCATAGCATAGGGAGGCGGAAGAAGTAAACAGTGTTAAGGCGATGAGATAAAACAAATCGATGCGTGCGCAAGGTGTACTTTTGAAGGAGACATTAATTAATGTACTCAGGTGCAGTCAGCCGTGAAATTTCTCATATGTCACCGCGCCAGTGAGCGATAATGTACAATAAGGATTAGACGAGGCGTTATATTAGATTCTCTAGATTGACATATAGCAGTTGGGATCCGATAACTGGGCTACGGTGCCGGTGGTTACTGGTTACCCGGGTGGGTACATGCCGTGTGGCTGCAGGGTTTAAGGGGATAGGCACATAATGGCTACTGGCATGACTGTAAAGGTGGTAATTATATGTACATTGTTAATTAAGGTACGTTATGCGTCTCTACTGCTGACTTACTGTTCAATGTGCGTATTGCAAACGGTGACTTAATATAAGCGGTGGAGGAAGCGGTGGTTAGAAGCGTATTAGGAATATAATATATTATAGAATAGGTGAGATGATAAGAAATTAGAGTTTTTCTGGGAAACGTGAGTTGTTTGCTTGATAGTTCAGCGTCTAGTTTCCAGGATTCACAACGATTACACCTTGGTACGTTGCAAAACTTTGTTTAATCATTGTTAATCTTCGTGTTACTTCCATCCTCGGAAGTGTGATTATACAAGAACCAATAGAAGAAGCAGCAAGACTTTCTCAACTTCTTCTTCATTTGAATGAATGGATGTAATATATTTGTAAAAGTAATTGATAACTTCACTAAGTTCATGTTAAATTAGCTTCCCAAGTTGAAACATCCTCTTTCCAACTGTTTACCAGGTATATCCTGGTTATCAATAAGACTGTTGCTTCTAAATAATTTTTAGTTTGTTAGAAATAAACTAAAAATAACATTCATTGACTAAACAAATATGAATTGAATAAAAAATATAAAATAGAATTGTTGGAGAATACATTTCCTATTAATATTCTTTTCTCCACATATGATGTTTCAATTAATATTCATGATGCCCAACAAAAATAAAATCCTCTCATGTGAATGCTATTCTCGTGAATTATTTCCCTCCAACATTTCCTCCTCATCTCTCCCACTGAACTCATATATTAACCGAAATAAACAATTTGAAGCATTCATGAAGGACATGATGATACAATACAAACAGAACGCACTAAGCAAAGGAAAAAATGCGCACAATTTAATAATGTCGCGAATGGAGTAGACTTCATTATTATCTAGCTGACAGTATAGTCTCATTACGGCTCTAATGAAATTCTGAGCGCCGAATATAAGTAGATGCTATTTGCAGTATCAAAGCAAACTGTGCGCGCCACGGCGAAGGAGAAAAAGGACGCTGCAATTGTACAATGTAGTGTAAAGTAACGTAATGGTGACGACGTCGATGAGAAGACGTGAAAAAACACTCATCGGTGACGCGCCAGGGTGGACTTTCGCAGGAATGAGGTGGAATACAAAAAAAAAAAAATGCGATTGAGAACAAATGAGGGCTGAAGTACTCACGCCTCATGCAATTATGTTTTTTTTTTATCGCCGAGACCATAATGGAAATGAACAAATGTTGGAGCATCAGATTGGAATTATATTTTTATGTTGGATTTAAATAATAGTGATGAAAGGGTTGTTAGTATGTGGAAATCTCGTGGTCGTTAATTGAAAAAGAAAAAGGGTGGAAGGACAAAAGACACATTGAAAGTGGGAATCTCATCAAGAAAAGCAAAGAAGTAGTCATCCCAACAATGCAACTCTTTTCCTTTCATAAGGAAACAATCGCTTTTGTTGCGTAATTTTCGTATCCGTGATAATTAGAAATCGATTTTTGAGTGTCATTCAAGGCTAATTAATTTCTTTTTTTTTTTCATTTAAACGTTAAATCCTTTACTAATTAAACATACTTTTATCATAGATTTTTATCACTTTGTAATTTACTTTCAAACTTTAGCGAAGTCCAATTTCAATTGTGATTTTAAGCATTTCCATGAAGCATCCATTCTCGTATAATTTGTCTTGGTTATACGCTGTCACAGGATAATAAATAACCTGGCCTTACATCGGCCGCCTTCGAAATTTCCGCGTCGCAAATGGACTGCGAGATGAGGCAACTACAATTAATAATATTTAATACATCGGCTGTGCGCCGGCTGGATGGCATTGCATGGATGCATTTTCCATTACGTTGGGAAAGCTTGAGCGGTTGCGATCGCTGTAAACCTGCATGTTGCGACGGTTGTGCTGGTCTGAAGAGCGCTTTTGATTATTTACGCGCATTTTCCAAATTGTGTCTCGCTTGCGCCATTTACAAGCGCATAATTCCGAATTGTACTTGCCAAGACGGCTTTGTGCCATCTGAATAGCGCAAGCGACGTTAAAATTAACAAGAAATTAAACTTAAAACGTATTTCATTTTTAAAGATAATACATGCACTTTGCCTATGAATAAATACACTTTGTGCCATCTGGATACTCTTCAAAACAAGTTAATAAACTTCAACAAGGAATGGATGTAAAATAATTTATTCGTTAACCTGTACACTCAATGGAAATGTTTTGTGGTTTTGTAAAACAAATAAAAACGCTCCATTCGAAAGAAAATACATACTAAAACCGATATCATGTTTTAGGACATTCATAAAAAGAAAAAGAAACAAGAGACGTTTATGGGTTGAGACACAATTCCCAACTGCGTCGCGTGCGTTAAGCGAGTCGTTTTTATACCGCGTGAAGTAGAGGGGGCAACACCGAAATCAATTCTGTCCGCGCTCTCCCCATCGCAGTAAACGCTCATTTGTGTTGACAGCGTATTGAATTGTACTCAACTTAAAATCTTCCTTCCAATCTTTCGCACATGTCTGATCCTTAAACCGCCGGCGGCACTTGGTGCAAATCTATTACGCCCTACTGTCACAATGAGATAAATGTAGGTCGCACCAATTACAGCTCCAAATCGATATTGGCGACGGGTGTTTAATTGAAAATGTATTTCGACTACTGTCTTCTAATCTCTTCAACACACCCACGCCCATAATTAATTCCGCAACTTTTTCCTTGATCTTTCAATTACTAACAATAGGTCTGAGTTAAAGTAAAATCGTCTTCTTGACGCTGGCTTTGGTAATGCAGTGTCAGTTCTCGCAAACTTTGTGGATAAATACGGCAAACTTTTACGGTGCAGCAGCCAACGAACTCTTTCACTCCGTGTGTGCTTTCCCGAGCACCAATAAAACAAGTCAACATCTAAACAACACGCGCGGAGATATTATATAACAAGCACTCAAAGTTTTTGAGCACCTACGTGATTTTCCATTTGGAACTTTTCTGCACGAGCATATGAACGTGGCTCAGGTATAATTAAAGCTAAATATTTGTAATTACTGCCATATCTGACTTTATAACGAGAAAGTACGAAAATGAAAAATAAATGCATTGGTATCAAATATCTTTCATTCTTCAAGAAGAAAAAACAAGCGAATGATATTTAAGTGTTGTAAGTACATAGTTTAGAAGTTGTAATTCGAAAAGTTATGCCCGGAATAATTTTGAGAAAACTACGTTCTATTTATAGCCTTAGCGCCTTCGTCGGAAATTTTGTTCGATAACTCCGAGGCCCGTCTTAAACCACTTAGAGAGTGTGAAGTGGATGAGCGCCTAATTGAATTTTCTTAATACGTGCACCGCTGCTTCAAATATTTTTCCGGTGCGCAGCGCATCTTCACATAGCGTGGCATAAATTAGCTTGGCGAGTGCGTTTTCAGCATGGTTTTCGTTTCGTCTACCTTGGTCCATTTGTCGTTGTCTTACGCCAACCACAGGCTGGAGCAGCACTGGCATTTGCAAAAGGAAATTTCATCTTTTCATAATACATTATGCAAAAGCATATTCTTAACCGGTATACCAGGTGATATTCGTAGACTTTTCATTTCACTTTTATAACCTCTTAGCCAAGACTCTCCCCAATAAGAAAGAAAACAAAAATATATGCTTAGCTAAAAAGATCTTACAAAATATAAGACATTTTTTGGTTGGTGAACACTCTAAGCAATTCATAACATATAAAACAATCTAAACATGAAACAAAACACGAGATATATATTTAGTTAATATAAAATATTACTTCCGAAAGGAGCGGAGAGGGAAAGAGAGAGAGAGAGAGAACCAGAGATGTAGGCATGTTGAGTCTTAGAGTGGAACTGTGCAGTGTGTGTTATAAGCGAGCTCTTTTTATATCAACTCAAGTGGGAGGGGAATACTAAAAACCAGTTCCTTGTGCTATGACTCACGTACTAGAAGCCATACTGCTAATATGCTCATCATAAACTTCCACCTTAAAAATAAATTCCAACGCAGATAAACAGATGAACTGTTTTAAAATATACATAAACCCGTCTACGATTGTAAGAAACGATCTCAAAATGTAAATGCTCTCAACCTCTTGGGTTTGCTTCTTTTGTCTTGACTTCCGCAGCTGCTTATGGCTGATCCGATAAGCCAACGCTCTTTTTGTATGCGAAGAAGTCTCTGCCTCTACATGCACTCCACTCCACGTGCGGTGGGTTTTGTATCCTCATTTTGGAAATATATTCAATTGACTTCGATCGGAAACTCGGATACTGTTCGAATCAAACGACGCGTTAAAAATTCCAATTGTGATTTTTATTGTGCTGCGCACCGGGAATTCAATTCGGCTTTCTTGCACCACCTTGAAGCTGCCTCGCATTAATACAATTTAACAACAATCCAGACTCGCTTTGATTTGTGCTGTGCCTTAGTAATGTCGTATTGTTTCGGCACTAGAGTATATCTAAATTATTCAACAATACGTCAGTTAACTCCGCCTGGTATTCCGTAGCTAAATAAATCGCGCGGATTAGAATGACAACAAATACGCCCTGGAAGTAACCGAAGCTTGCAATGCGCAATACATTCTCCTACATACACCCCACATATTACCCCGTGACGCTCGGCATTGTATCACCGATAGATTCCAATTCCACGCAGAGTCATTGTCATGAATCCCTGTCAGCAGTTCATGACAACAACGGCTTTCGTAGCAGCAGCAGCGCAGCTGAATGCGAAACGGCGCCTCCGCCGTCGCTGGTGCTTCAAAATGCCGAAACACATTATTATGGCAGTTTAGTTTATTATGTAACTGTAAGTAGCAAAGGGCAGCGCACCATGGCGCTCCATATCAAACAGCAGCAGGCTGAAGCAAGTCCTAGTAGTGCTGCAGGTTACACGCAGAGTAAATATGAGACAGCATTCGTACTGTTGTTCCTGGGGTTTCGAATAGACACCGGAAGCATTGGGTTATACTGTACAATGTACATCAGAGCAGCAAGCAGCAAGTTTTAGAGATGAGCATTGTGTGTTGAGCTCTGTGGGTTGTGCGACCTGCGAGCACTGCTATTCAAGTGGGATGGCTGTGGGGTTCGCGTATACATGCTGCTTGGACAAGTGCGTTGACGCTGGTAGTGACGAGCGGATCGGGTGTCGAGAATGCATACAAGCGGAGGGTAAATGCAACATTTTGGTTTCAGATGAAATGGAAGAGTTGGACGGAACGCGTATGTGAGCGTGTGTCATTCAATTAACATGACAATTTACTTTTACTGATTTGATTCAGTTTAAATTCCAATGATTCAAATGAACGAATAAAGTTGTGATGTTGTTAGACTGATGAATCGAGAAAGACTGTGCTAGCTCTACTACACGCCATCCTTTTATACCGCTAGAAGCAGGAGGGGAGTCGACGAATCGCTGACTCTACTGCAGCTCGCCACTGGAAGAGCTTTCACTCACTCTTCCCTCTCACTCTTGATTCAAGCTCGATGAAACAATTCTCGTGCCTTTTCGATTTTTCCTACATCAAAGCTAAAATGTAATATCAATCCTGGTGAATTTGCACATCATATAATTACGCCCGCTTCGTTGGTGTGCTCGTGAAGCGACTAATATGCGGTACCACGCGTACGCAAATTCCCAACCGCTGCAACCACGTAATTTGCAACGCGAAACAGCACTAACGTTTGAATATGATATATAAGCGTCAATATATTCCAGCGCGCTGCCGATACCTCGTAAATATCTCTACCGGCCTGCGCCCGACTTCAAAGAGGATGAATATTAATTACAATGACACCCACAAAAACCATTTCCCTTTATGCTCGCAAACAACGTGCATTCCACACGGCAGGTTATCATTTGTCGCAAAGTTGAAAACAAGCAAGTCGCATGTGTACTTTGGATTATCGCCAGCGATTTGAAGGCAAGTTGGTAGTGTATGTCAGTGGGGACAGTTTAACATACCCTTCGTACTTCTTAGGGTGTTTTGAGTTGCCATCGTGCATTTTACTTTATGACACTGACAGCAGGGGCACAACTTTAATCATGGTGCTATAGTGATTTTCTTTGCTGCTCATCATTTGATGCTTCTTTTTGTTTGTGCCATCTTCGTGTTTTGCGACCGGTTTGTGGTGTATTTTAGCATTTTTATCCTTTGCAGGAGAGGTTATTTATCTGTGGGTGTCCTTCGTAGTTTTCTTCTAGTCTATGGCATTTGTTTCGCAACTTCCAAGAGGACGTGCCGCCCGATGTGCAAAGGAGAAGTTGTTAACGGACAGGTTGCTTGCATGATGGGGCCGCTTGCGGTATGAGCGGTCGGGGGAGGCGGTGTGTAAGTAAAGTAAAACATTACCGCAAGTAAAGCGGTCATTCCAGCGCAAGCCTTTGGGAGCTGTTTCTTGTTTACCGGAGTTTGAACAAGCGAATGGTTTCATCTTTTCTTGGGAGTGTTTTTGCGGGCTGAAGGGCCACGCCGGAGAAACTTTTACGTGCCGTTTTGCATTGTAAACTAAATATTGATTTATAATTAATTCCATCATATCCTGCATTACAATTTGAAACTTTCATGTACCGCACAGTTTGTTTCAGTTGTTGCAGAACTCAACATTTTATATTTTTTATCTCTGCTGCAAATCCGGCAATAAACTGAATTAAATTTCCTTGCCATCTGCTGGCTCCCTGACACCCTCTGCACCACTTTACACATTGCGCCCGCCATTTTATTTCATTCCAAATTATTTTGCAGCGCAGCCGACATGCCCTTGAACGTTTCGCCGCTTGCCGAGCGCTTCCGGTCGGTTAGCATTTTACTAAAATTTTAGCATGCACATTATGCATGTGTGCGCACATTCGGAGATCCATGCATGCGGAGTGCTGGAGATTTCCGCGTTGCGTCGATGTTCGACCGGTGCAAATTCAGTCCGCCGGGTTCGTCCACCGGATTACACGGATGGAGATAGATGACGCTCTCTGCTACTATGCAACACATAGTACGCGCGTCGATGGAAACTGGGTCACGTACATTAACACCGAATTGATTTTCGTCTCGACGTTAATAATTTCGGACTTACGTTCGCCCGAAATGTGTCCCTGCCCATCATGTGTCAATTAAACATTTACCTGTCGCGTTTAAAATATGCAGACACCGTTTTGCCCGCCTCCATAGATACATTTATAGTCGAATGGAATATATTTCAGCGCAGAGTAATATTGAGTGCTACATTTTCGTTAAAAATACTTTAATGATGTGAATTTTATGCGAGGCGTGGTTTAAGCCAGTTACTGCTTGTTGTTGTTTGAAAGTAATTATAAATATATAAAATTTAATCATGACATGTTCATTGTTTGTTTATTCAGTTGGGTGGTTGGTTGCCTACGTTTCAGCAAACAAATACTGAGCGCATGGAGAAGAAAATAAAAGTTGTTTTATTAAAATTGCCAGTGGGGGGAATTCAAGAACGTGTTGTGCAATTTAAACGCTTGTTGTTAATTTTAATAACAACTTCATAATTTAATATCTTCTCTCTGTATATGTTTTTCAATTTTCATGCGGATTATGTAGATGATGCATATTTCATGTGCAAGTTTTATAGTAGAGAAAGCAATTTGTGTTTTCAAAGCAATGTAACAATGGGTTCAAATATAAACATGAATTTTATATATTCCGAATATAATTTCTTGTCAATATGTGGCACGTTACACTTTCTAACGATGTAGCTTCTCTGTTGTCTTGCGAATGACTGCGCTCTAACTTTCAAGCCAACCTCTTTTATACAGCGTGAAGTGGAAGGGGAATTGTGACTCGCATACATTAGCTGCACTCACTTCCTCTTTGGCAATATGCATCTAACTGCTATAATCCTATAATTTGAGAAATATCTACATAATCCTCTAATCCTGTACTACTGATGTAGTCAGCATTTTAAAACACGCCTGAACCGAAAATTTTGCTTTTAATACCATTTAAACCCCCACGAAAGACCCGAGTTGAGTCCTGTACCGCACTTACAGCCACAGGATTATAAGTCGATTGCTAGAGCCCGTACGTGACTGCACAGTTGAATAATTTATAGAGAGAAAGTTTACACCTTTTTTACATAACTAAAAAGTACCACCCTTTCAGTGGCCACATTGCATGTGGCAAACCTTGCCAGTCCAAAAGTTGCAACGTTAAACTTTCCTGCTTCATCCGCCAACTTGCAACTCACAAATCTTGCATTTGCTAGAGATCCAGCGGCTTTGTGCTATCTGAACATGTTGAACCAACAAATACACAATCAAAATCTTTGTCTGGCATAATTTCAAAAAGCGGTCTTCATATTTGACATATATTTGCTTAACGAGACGCGCCTGTTTTTATTTTCTGCCAGTCGTTGAGAATGATGTGCATGTGGTGTTTTCCCCATTAATAAGTCTTGAGTAACAAGATGGTGCATCCCCAAAAGGGACGAGTGCAATCTATGCTGGAAATATAAATTGAAAATTTTCCGCTCCATAAAATCACTCGCGCTGCCCCTAAGGAGAAAAGTATTTTAAATATTGTTAACCTGGTGCGCCTTTCAGGTATACCATTTTTTCTCCGCGTTGTTCCAGCACGAGTTCTGCTCCTGTAGGAAAATACCCAGATCAAATTTGATCCCGTCTCCGGTTTTGCAGACACTCATTAAGACAATATATTGCCGTCCATTGTGCGCGTGAACAATGCGACTCGGCGACAAAATATTTAATTCCACGCCCATAATTAATTTGAAGCCACCACGTGCATGTCACAAGGATAGAGCTTTAATCAATGCGGTCATGAGCGCGCTTGGCATCGTAGGGATGGATGAGCTGCAAGCGCCGCGATCGCATCCTGTAGCGCTGAATGAGATTTCGAGTACTACGACACGCGGGGCGTGCATTCATATCCGCCGGCGCTCCTACAACCGCCACCCGCCGCCGCCGCCGCCGCCGCCGTCGTCGTTTGCCAGGCCGAAATGTGCGCCGGCATGTCTCGCTAGCGACGGCATATCCTAGTGCTGCCATAGTTACGAAACGATCAGTCAGTCAAGAATTCAATGCTTTCAGCTGTGAGCTGTGATGTCCATAGTGACGGAGGGCATTTTCGCGAAATGTTGCGGTACTACAACTTTAGAAAGATTTCAATATTTATGCGATAAAATAATCTTCTCTAAAAGCTTTAGAAATAATATATTATGGCTTTGAATGCGAAAAACGTCTTTAGTTTTATCTCGTACTAAAAATAAGAAATTAAAGAACAGATAAATGTGATGTTTACAGCTTGAGTTGTAAAGGAAGACTGAGCAGTGATTGTTAAGCGAGCGCTTTTTATACCGCGCGAAGTGGAAGGGGAGACTCGGTGATTGCCTTGCGGCGTCCACGTCTCTTCACTCCGCCTCATTGAATCATTCACCACTGATTACATGCAAGCCAACAACCTTTATTCCCACAATAATATCACCTGTTACATTTTTAATTTACGGTCTTTTTTGAAATACTTCTCACTTTGTATGGAAAACAATTTTTATTATTTCCTCTCCCTATTTTCAATCCTGTTACGATGCAACCCAAACTACAACAATAACAAACACTGCATAGATTGGTAATTAAGATAGCACAACTTAATTAACTAGCTGCAAAACGGTCCAACTTGCCTTGGATACACAACCCAAAATAATTTACGCTCCAACTATTCAAAATATTTAGATAGATTATTATCTACCGATGAATAACAACAATCTTTGTAATTTTAACTCAACTTTACCAAATGGCCTACAATTAACTCCGAAATGACAGAAGCAATAATTCCTCGCATTTGAATAAAATCAGATGCAATGCAACAACTGATTTAGAATTGCAAACAATGTGAATAATTCTCACACCCAGTATTCTTATCTATTTAACCACTCGTAAAGTAATCTACACTTTATCAGTTGCTTTATCAGCAACTGCATCCACCCTGCGATAAATTAATTAGCAATTTGCTTCGGCGAATGCGTTAATAATATTCGCATTCGGAGGATTTCGATGCCAGCGCGCATGTTGTGCGTAAACATTTTTAATTGGATAATTAAATTCATCATTAGCCAATTAGGCGCTCATCTAATTAGCTGCATTTAGCGCAGATTTAAGAAGATCTCAAAGCGGGGCAAACTAATTACTTCTTGAATTTTAATTTCGCTTCGCTTGTTGGAGTAGTGTAGTACTCTAGATAGTCCAGGGAGCAGCGGGATTGGGGGGGGGGGGAATAAAAAACATCCGGTTTTACAACTTGTCTCTACGGCTTTACAAAATTAAGAATTAACAGCAAGCTGATTTGCTGAGATACATTAATATAAATATGCTAATGAGGAGATTTCTATTAATTAATTTCAAAGCAACATATTAAGTGTTAATGATATTAAATTCAAGTAAGGTGACTTAAGTCCAAGTCATTTATATTTATCGTTAATTCACTTTTTTTTTTTTTTTTCAAATCTTAATTCCGGTGATGTCCGAATGGTTATTATGCAACCCAAAATGCACGACATAGAAATAGACTTCATCAATCTTAATTAAAATTAGAATGTCACCATGATGAGACTTTTATTTCTAACTAGTGCCTGAAACTATTTTTTAACCTCAATAAAAAAAAAGTCAATTTTCTAACCTGATTTCTGATATATTAAAAAACATGTTTATATATTATTAGTTGCAAACAAATTCAAGGCGTAATCTACTTATTGCATGCTTTAGCATAATTAAAATATCTTATATGGTTGAACAGTTATTTTGTTTCTTGTTGCAAGTTAACATTAATTTCCAATTATCTCATCTTGTAAGCATGTTTGGATGGGTTGTAAGATAATTAAAATTAATTAGATAAAGCACTAAAATGTTTCCTCTGAATTTAGTGCTATTTTATTCAATTTTGTTGGCAGTTAAAGTTGAATTGCTGGCATCGAGCTCAGTGCGGTTAAAAATTAATACCGAATGCTCTCAGCTGTGCTGCAACACACTAAGCTAACAAATAATTAATTTATCATCCCAATAGTGACTTTTTCCTAACGTTGTAAATATAACGTTATTAAAATAAATCCCTTGGCTATATTTTTATGGTCAATTTATTTTAATACGTCGCACTATAAATATTTCCATTACCATTTTTAAGAATTGATGATGATGATCCAACAAGTCTGTTTCTCGGAATGTAACCAATGTAGCTTAATTAAAGACATCGTTGCCCCTCGGCTTGGTGCCCCACCACAGAGACACCCTGCTTGCACGTAAAACATTCAAAGTGATGAATTTGCGGTTTAATTCGCGTTTCCATCCAACTCCAAGTCTCCATTGAACATAATGCATGCAGTGTGTGTATATTTGGTTGCGTTCCATTGTGACGCAACCAAGCAAGCAGTAAAGCCCGCAAAGAAGGCGCACCTGCTAGGAATCTGTATTTGAGACATATCCACAAGGGATTTTTACCCGTAAGAATTAACTCTTAATCCCATAAGTATTCCCAGCTCTTGGAATGGTCTCCGATTGTTTCCTCCGGCAAAACTCACTGAAGATAGAATTTAATTTCGATTGTAAACAAGCTTAAAACTAATCGAATCACAAGCTCCTCCGCAATTAATATCGCCCAACGTTGCTGCGGTCTCAGCGGAATCAATTGAATTGAGCGTGACGTTATATTAATTTTCTTGACCAGCCCTAAGGCAATCTCATCAACTTGATTGACGGATCTCGCGACCCAATAATCGGCGCACAATCTCCAGTCCAAGTCCAACACAGGCGCGAGCTGCTTCCTGGTTTTGCTGCCATTGTGCACCATGTTGGTGTGCGTCGTGACGTTGCAGGGGGATGAAGAGTAAGCAGGCCTCGGTTTCACACCCCTGCCGCTTCAGCGAATCGCGCGCGCATCCCGAGCGTGTGGCGGCAGGAACAGTCGGTGCGTAGCCGTGGTGCAGCGATGACCTGCTAGTATGATGGGGTAGTAGAAATATGACTCTCTGGTGGCGAGTATGGACCCTCTTGATTATCATCACAACAGGTAACGAGAACCTTTACTATTTTATCGCCAACGAAAATCTTATCCACTTACTCCACTCTGGTGAGAACTAAAAAACGTGCGCGCTTCAGCAAGAAAAATCTTGTTGCAACATGTTCCAACACGTCACGCGGTGGATGCATGCATCTTTACGATGCTCGTAAAGCAGCCGATTACGAGGCGTAATGTACAGACCCTTAAAATAAATTTCGATGAAACTTTTTTATACTCTCTGCACATGGACGTAAAATCCGTCTTCTCGCAAAGTTAAAACACATCAAACCACGTGTTTCATCAATTTCCAAACGACACAATAATAACATTTCCAATTCAACTAATTTGCCTCCATCCAATTATAAAATATTATGAATACCTCTGTGAAATTGCATTTGCAAGTATATTAATCAAGCGCAATTTGACCGCTGTCGCTGGATCATGATCCTTGCCGTCTATATAATTAATAAATAATGTGTCCAGGGTCCCGGCACGTCTACCATCGCAGATATTACATTCACATGTATACGTGAGGCAATTTCGTAGTTTAACTTCATGCTGAAGAGGTGACTTTTGAGAGCGACCGATGGCTAATTTAAATTGTCAGTGATCTTTCGGGAGGTGGAGGTGGAGGGCCGACAGGAAGCCGACCTATGTTTATTTGTGACAGCTAGAAAGAAAAAACATTCCAACACTTCTGGCATGCTTGTAAAACATCATCCTGACGCGTAATCTTTGCGCGCTCAGTGCACGAGCTTGATGAAAATTGATGCTAATGAAAAATGTTTTTGTGAGCGCTTAATGTATGTAGGAGTTTACGGATTAAACAGATATATAAGCTCTGATTCATGTCGTAGGTGTTTAAAACAATTGCAGCAAAGAAGTGAATAAGAAAAAATTAATTGTGTTTAATTGCATTTTATTTCTTGGCTGTTTTTTTCCTTCTTTGCGACTTAAGAGATCAAAGAAACGTTGGGATTCATTTGACAGGGATACAATTTCTCAGTATCACCTACGACAAGAAATACTAACTTGATATTGTTATTTTCACGCGTCTTGGATATTTTCCCAACACCGGTAAAGATCATAAATCATTTTAGAGGAAAGTAAACGTAATTGAGGGGCTGGAATCCATTTATTATTTCTGAAAAATGTTGTTTTACAACAAATTACGATGCTGTGAGAGAAGGAAATACTTTTAGGCAGTTAGTATATTATTTAGCTGCGGGAAGGAAAATTTTACAAGTAGAATCAATTAATATTTAAGAAGAAAATGTTCTTTAGAAAATGGATCTTTAATTTATATTGTGGTATCTTGGGAATTATTGATATTTCTTATTTGAAGGGAATTGTTCATCAGTTTAATTACAAACTTCTTTAGATCAATGCAGAACAATGTCTGAAAAATAATTTAGATATTATTGGAAATCACACAAATTAAACATTATAAAACCTTTATTTATAATGTTTAAATCCAAAGCAAATCCTACATATTTAAGTTTGCAATTTTTCCCTACTTTTTATTCCCTTCGATGAAAAATTTGCTTGACTTTGATATTTTCCAACATTTTAAATCACCAATCTCTTTGAGAACATGTCAATCATCATCCCATTTGATAACCCACATATTAGCCCCAGTGGCAGTATGACCGTTAGGGATAGATGAGAGCAAAGCAAAAACGGTGATAATTAGATACAAACAAATAAGCAATCCAGTAAATCCGCAAAGAAATAAAATTCCACGCCACTATTATTCTCACGGATGTTGCATGCCAATAAAACTGTAGGAAACGCAAAGATATACGGCCGAGCAGCCTGGAGGCGGCATCGATTCCGGCAGACGTAAACAACACTTAACCAGTGCTCCCAAGCGATCAATGAACTTGGTTACAAACTAATAACGCCAATTAAATCAGTTATGATTAATTTTACTTAAAAGTTCCAATTCACAAGTAAAAAGGATGCGTGGCTTAAATCTTTGTGGGAGAGAAAGAAATTTTGCTTTCAAAGCATGTTCGGGGAGGATTGCGAAGGCCCTCAAAGTAATGGTAATCCATGCACAGCGTAAGGCACGGAATAAATTTCCACAGGAATGAAGATTGCAAATTTGTTACACGGCGCATAATTATTCGGACTGTTGCACAACAAACCGGATCAATCGCTTGGCGGCGGCAACGCTGCCGCAAAATTGCGAAAGCTCGGTTGACAAATTGACGACTTTAATTATTTGCTTATTGCTTATCGATACTCAGATTTGCCCTAGCTAACTCAACCTAGCTCCAGCATGTAAATTTTAATTTCCCACATTTCGCCAAGTTCCAATCAAAAATTGAAAAACCCGAATTGAATGTGCATCGCTAAATAAATTAAGCATGCCCATTTGCAGTTTCAGTGCCATCAGGGTCAGTTGATACTCGGAATGATTAAATTCATTAGACTTGCTTTGTAATCTCAGTATGCTAGTGGAAGTCTACTGGGTGTTTGTTAAAGTTGGACATGTCAGAGACTTAGGTGTTAATAAAACGCGCATAATTAATTGCCATCGTTTTACATCACAATTAAATGGTGCGTTGATTCGCGTGTGTAATGCGCGTGCAAATGGGGCACGCGACGACCGTTTCTATATCTAATACAATCCGAACTAATTTCGGGGTGCTAATGCATCTGACCCGCGCTTGTGTTGAGCCTAATGGCATCGCTCCCACTACACGATTGTCCTCTTGCCAGTTGCCATTAATTATTTTAATAAATGACCGGCTTTTCCTATTGTTGAATACTGCTTTGTTGTAATCTGATTCAGAGTTTGCTTACTAATTCAAGCAGTACAATATGGAATATAAAATTGTTTGCTTTCCAATTCAATTGTAGGTTATTGGTACCTTTTAACCTTTCTACCACTGTATCTTTACCAGTTCAAGGGTTAACTTATTTATGTTAATGAAATTTCAAAATGCATTTATCCTTAAATGAATGATAATAATTTACTTATAAAGTATTAGTTGGGAATACCAGCAGGAATTTAACTAAACCATAATAAAGCCGGAACGTACTAGTCTTAGAAACAAAGTTGTTATTATTTATTCCATACGCACTATTATAATATCTTACTAATCTCCATTGTTGTGTGAAATATGCATCCATAAATTTGTTAATTAATCTGAGGAATGGTTTGCTTTTCGTGTAAAAATAAACTTGATACTCGCTCTAAATTGAACACAAATTCTATTCACTTTTTTCCTGCTCTTGCACCGAAAATGAAATTTTTTCATGCACCATTATACCAATAGTGGTATTTTACGTTCGGATTCCACTCACCCTTGGCACTAGCAACGTCGCTCAAGCACAGTGGACTGCGCAACCCTCCACAGCTTGTAGTGCTTCTTTATTCCACGAAGACCCAACTAGCAGCCGCAGACCCGGTCCACTCTATTCAAGTACTCTGCAGGGGCTTTCTTGGAAGCAAGCGCGCGCGCGGTTTTCTCCATTTTTCTCCTGCCTCCCATTTTCCAGCGTCATACAGCGCGCCTGGTGGCACACGCAACCGACACGACGACCTCACCGCAACGTCCGACCTTTCTTTTTCTCTTCGACGACATCGTTCGCTTCCTCATTCTATGACAGCGCTGTACTTGCAACGAGCACAATCAATCTTTGTGAATGAAGCCTTAGTGCGATCGCATTTGTTTTATTTCGCAGAATTGCAATATCTACATTCCACTTTTATGCCACATTTTCATTTGGCGCGAAATTAAAATGTGAAATGTTTTTATATGAAAGCGTTCGGATCTAAAAGCTGTCAGCGGGAAATTTAATTTGTTATTACGAATTTACGCCGGCCACCCTGCGGGCGAATGATTCGTTTTTCTGACACATGCGGTGCACATGTTATTTATTGCCAAATATCCTGATGGCGTGCGGCCAATTTATGATGGATACAAGGTATTTATTGAAACGCGTAGGGAATTTAATTTATATTTGAGTGAGACACACTTTCACATGGGACTTTTTCAGAAGGTGTGCAATGTAATAATGCAAAAACCGCATTTGCACAGTGAAAATGGATCATAACTATTTGCATCATTTGAATTATTCATAAAGTAAGAAATTGTCTTTAGAGTAATTTCACACACACTTCCATTGAATATTATCAACGAACAAGAAAGAAGGATTTCAACGAAATCAACTTGACTTACCGGATGTACTTAATTAGCACACCGACCAAGGATGGTATTCAAATTATGAAAAGAGAAATAACAATTAGATGTAAACCATTATTCTGTCATAGTTTCCAATGTTTTCAGTTATTTATTAATATAGTTGAATATTGCAATTGAATCACTACACTTCAACAGAACTTGTGTTTCTCGACAACTACCTGGATTTATTACATAACCTAGATGAAAGTATACAACTCACTAAATAATTATTTGAAAATGCGAAAGAAAATACTGGATTAGATTTATTTTTAGAACATCCAATTGTACAATTTGTATTACGGCATTAGTTCACTTCGCATCTTATGACTAGGAAAAGTCTATTCCTAAGCACAAAAATAAGTATCTAGTAGCTCTCCCGTCATTCTAAATAGAGATAACTGAAATAAATCTTCCGGCAGTCGCTACAAGTCAGTCTTGGTGTTTTTTATTTATTTATCTGTCGGTGGAAATTTTACTCTGTCAAGTGTAATGCTAAGAGGCAGTTGGTTTGAAAGAGTTTTTCCAGCGTGTGTACGCTCTCAGGACCTGGCGGCGCACCTCTACGTGACTATTTTCGAAATATATAACTTTTGTATTCATATAATGCGCGCCCCGGAGGCAGTAGTATAGCTCAGCGTAAGGTAGTCGTCATATGTGCTGCCACTTTTTCACGAAGCGACAATCCACATTTGGGCCGAAAATGAAGGAAATATTCACTTCCAACTCTGAGTCGCATTAAAGTGATTGAAAACTTGTTCCTTGACGAATAAATATCATTCCTTGCTACTTATCATGCTATTCGTCGGGTAATTTAACAGGGGAAATCCGCGTCAAAGTTTGTTTACTTCGCAACACAAAACACATATATCACACGGCGGATGCCCATTTGCGAAAGCCTTTAACATCGCCGCGTTAATCTGTCACAATTCCGCCGGCAGGCAGTGAATGTATTGTCTTCCGGTTTTTTTTGCGTGCGACAAATGAAGGGTGATTTTTCCGCCGCAGCTCAAGACAACACAAGAAAACCCAGAGCAACAAATCACTTATGAAAATCACTATACTCGTACAAGACGGGACATTGTGCACATTGTGTGGAGTTATGTCGTGGAGTAGCTGAGGAAACACTCTATTTGTTTGATGGAATATTCACACGTATGCGGAAAAAAAATTGATACGTCGTAGTGAAGAGAATACTCCTGATCAAACTAGCAAACTTTACGCAAACATGCACGCATGCTCCAGGCAACGCGCCGTCGTTGTTTGCACAGAAAACAAATATCTTGTTCAATTTTCCGAACGATTGGACGTGTACCAAACACGCGCCCATTAAAAATAACATTTTCCATGGAATAGAACACAATATCCTCGTCGGCGTTCTCGGCAACATGTGCAGGGTAAAGTGTGTGTTTGGGATGTGTGGGGTTACTGGGATCGTGTGTGCATTTCCCTGGAATACATTGAGCAAGCAATGTGCAGCTGTACCTATAAGTTGCGCGCCGGACTCCTTCGTTATGACGCTCGTTGGTGGTTATATATTTCGCGTCAGGAAAATGTCCCTATTACATTTTCCTCCCAATTCGCCGGACAAATTTTCCCAAATGCGCTCGCCTCAGACAACCTGACGACAGGGACTTAAATTTCCGCCTCGCAAAAAACGCGACATTTTTTCCTCGACACGACGGCCTTTTTCTCCGCTGCGATCTGATTTCGGGAGCCATGTAGGCTGTGTGTGCACATCTGCTATCTGCTCCGGAATCATCCCGACGATTTCGTTCCTTTTCCCAGCACAAGCCGACGTAAATCATATTCGGGTAATGTGTATGCACAGTGCGCGGTTTTTATTCATGAGGGGAAATAGATAAAAATTTCATCGTTTATATCGGCTTGCAATGGAGAAATCGAGTAATGTTTCAGAGAGCAAATTGCTTAGATAGATCCAGGCGAGTTAACAGGACTCTGGATGAAGAAATAGTGGTCGACAGGAAGGAAAATGACAGCTTGTTTTAAAGAATTCATTTAGGGAGAGTAGTGATGAAAGTGGTAGATGTCAGATTTTTAAGATTTTCAGGACTCTCAAATCAATTGTTGTCATTATCATGCCATATACCTCCTTCTCTAACCTAAAAATCGTAGTGTATGCACTGGAATTCTTATTGAATCCAGTCTTTAAATTCTATTACGTCCGAGGAGTTAACTTGATGCTTGAAATTATTTTTGATACTCTTCTAACCTGCAAATTAAATCTATCATGCCTTAACCTCTAAGCTATAAATTCTGTAAGCAGTAAGTATATCATATCTCTTGCCCGGAAAACATATGCCAAAAGTCATTAAGCTAATGTATACTCGACTAAGAAACCAAGTCCTCAAGATAACAATTCTCCAATGAGCACATTTTTTACTATCCAGAGCTTTCCATCCCTCATTTGGTAATGTTTTCCACCATTATTTCTGTCAAGCTATGTCTACGCCTGTTCGAGCACACTGAAGCTTCACATAGCATACACTACAATCTGGTCGGTGTTGAAGTGGATAAAAACAGCGAATAAAATGTCAACAGTGCAAGCGTGAAATAATTGTGCTAAAAATGAAAACGGCACCCTTCTGACGTGCGCACAACTCCACCATTTCCAGCCAGCTGCACATGCAAGTGGCGTTTATACTCTCTGATCATAAAACTTCCGCATTTTTTGCATCCTCCAATATGCAACTTTAATGATTATTTCGAAATTGGGTCATATTTATTTCAGCGCATCGCAATGAATATCATCATCGCTCTATTCGTTATATTCCGCTGGGGGTGTTTTTGTCAGTTGGCAAAAACAGAAGACACTTTATGCAAATTTATGCATATGCTTCAATTGCATGCGGTGATGGTACGGTAGTTGAATTTGTTCATACGAATTGTCGTTTTACTCTCAATTAACTGCGATGATTTTTAGGCGCTTCTTTATTTATTTGCTTATCGATGGATAATAATTAATCAGCGATGCATGACAAAACTAATTGATAATTAATTGCATATTATACGTATTTTGGAGGGGAAATAAGCTGTGCGTTATGGGGATGCATTAACCCAGATGCTGGGATGCAGGCATAATGTTGTTAGTGCGCTGTAAAAGACGTGACATCAAAACATGAGTAAAACGAGACAAGAAATGATGAGCTCGTCGGGACTTGTACTGAATAAGAGTTGAGTCATAATGTTCATGTCATAATGTAATATCATATATAGTGAGCTTATAAATGCGAAATTAGCTTTTATGAGTATAGTTTATTTTATTCAATTTAGAACACACCAAACTGTACTGATATAGATTTTTACTAGCAAGAAGAAGAAATTGAACATATTAAAATTTTAATTACATTGCAACGACTTTTAAGGACTTTAAACAATAGCAATTTGGTATAAAACCTATTTTTGCTTCAGTTTAAAACAAATAAATATTAACATGTATATTTTATAAGCGTACTGAATATTTATATTACCTAAGATTTTGATGCATTATCTATACTATTATAATTTCTATGTTTTCTGGGAAATTTTCCTGCAAAATTCAAATTTTTAACTTTATATTTGAGGTACACTATAGGCAACCAATCACACATTATAAATGTTGATGCAATCTTTTAGAAAAGTTAGGATGGAATAAGATAAATTGCAAGTTAAAATATATGGTGATGAAATGTATGGTGGTCCTTCAAAATCAAAATAAATAATTTTTAGGAGTACAATATATCAATAATTTTCAAAACTTCCTTTGCTTTTCTAAGAGTTTTCTATTACAAGTCAGTTTCTGATGTAGGCAACTTATTAAGCATTTTATATTATTTATTACAAGTTTTGTATTATCTATACTATTATAAGTTCTAGGTTTTCTGGGAAAATTTCCTTCAAAATTCAAATTTTTAACTTTTTATTTGAGGTACACTATAGGCAACTAATCACACATTATAAACGGTGATGCAATCTTTTAGAAAAGTTAGGATGAAATAAAGTAAATTGCAAGTTAAAATATATGATGATAAAATGTATGGTGATCCTTCAAGATCACAATAAACAATTTTTTACGGTAAAATATATCAACAATTTTTAAAACTTCCGTTTCTACTGTAAGAATTTTTTTATTAAAAATCAGTTTTAGATGTAGGCAGCTTATTAGGCATTTTATATTATTTATTACAAGTTTTGTATTATTTGTACTGTTGTAATAATACCTCTGTTATGTGGGAAATTTTCCTTAAAACTTTAAATTTTTAATCTTTTATTTGGTGTACAATGTAGGCAACTAATCATACGTCATAAACGTTGATACAATCTTTTAGTTAAGTTAGGTTGAAACAAAGTTAATTGCAAGTTACAATATATGATGATGAAATGTATGGGGATCCTTCAAGATCAAAATAAATAATTTTTAGGAGTACAATATATCAAAAATGTTCCAAACTTCTTTTGCTTCTGTAAGAATTTTCTATAAAAACTCAGTTTCTGATGTAGGCAGCTTATTAAGCATTCTATAGTGCTCATTACAAGTTTTTCTGTTGAAAGCAAATAAACAAGTTTCTTAATAAATTTTCCACGAAACTTTTTAATTCACTATAATCCGCTCACTGAATCTCAGCAGTCGATAAAAGCGTAAACTGCTCAATGTGCCGTAGTGAAATTTTAATTAAGTCACTTTTTACCAAAGCCCGCATTGTACAGCCAAATCGCAGGACGTGCGCTCTGATTAAACACTATTAGGGCGTTTTAAGGGTTCACTTGATACGCGCAAAAAAATCGCACAAAACCACCTTTTGTATGTTGCGCTGGTGTACTTTAATCAAAGAACTCAATACGCAGTATGCCACGAGACATGCACCACTCAGAAAACACCCTGTGCTGATCTTGTGGTGTGCTGGACGTAATAAACCCCTGTGCAGAAAACAAAGAGCAGGGCACGTGTCACAACACAGTCTTTCTGCGTCACTTTTATTTTTTGCCTTGATGAATGACTAGGAATTGGGAAACATGATCAAGCTCAGGCAATGTGTGCACATCGTGAGTGCATTGTCTTTCATGGAGAGGGTTATTAGTGTCCAGAACAGGGTCGAGAATGACGTGTCGTTGCATTATGGCATTACATTAACACAGCGCGTTAGTGACGAGCCGACTTTTCTTTTTGTACGTGCTGTGAGCTTTGTTCTTCTTCGTTAATAAGTCCGCTGTATTCACGAAAGCGTGTCCATTAAAAGCGCATGATGCTGGCTGGTCTTAATAAGCATGGACTGGTAGTACATTTGCAAAGTTCGGAAATTACGCAATCATCATTGAAATGTCCACTTGCAAAGCACATTTCATTTCTAACCAGAAATACTTAAAGCTTTCGCATTACAGCCGAATCTTATAAATATTTACCATTTTTTACTCTCGTAGGATTTAATATTTAGAAAGGTAATAATTTACTTCTTCTAAATATATTTATGGTATGATCATAAGGATATAAAAAGTGATATGCGTGAATTCATTCGGTGGGATGCCAAATTTTACGACACGCCATTCTATCGTGCATTTTTGATTTTCGTCACGCCGGCGCTGCTATCTCTGTATACTGGCAATTTTTCCACCATAGACGAGTAAGTTCTTGGGGTGGGTGAAGGGAGATGTGGGAAATAGTGCCTACGATGGCCGAATTTTTACAACCAGGCATTTGAATCTTTATTACAAGCCTGGTTCAAGACTTTTGCGTGGTCTTAACATCATGCAGCATCAACTCTAGCTGAGGAGATTTATCTTATTCAGTATATAATCTAATTTACGACAGAAGATACATTTTAAAATTTGATTTTTTTTTTTTGGATTCAAACAAATAGTAACTTTGAAATGTCTAAGGTGAACTTCTCGTGGAAAATATTAGATGCGAAATCTAATCACGTGAAGAATAATGTATTAAACTTCTATCATTCAGTGTGAATGGCTTCATAAACATCAGTCCTACTCTAAAAATCCAACTTTGCTAACTTTTACTTAACTTTTCCTACATCGACTCTGTCCAAATAAACTTTGACTGTAACCCTTCTTTCGCATGTCCTTCTAGCATTTGTAAGAGCCCATCAGCCTCACTTCCGTCAACATACCTTCAGAGTCGTAACACGCGCACATCTCGAACCGCACTGACTTCTCATGCTCATTACTCTTGAAGGACAATTCAATTCGATCACATTTAACTGAGGTCATTCAGTCCTAATCCCAAAGTACAATTTCATTCGAAAAATTAATCTAAATTAATGCAAGTTTTACATTGGACGATAAAATCATTTTCACCTTAATTTCAATTCGAATTCAACATTTAATTATCTACACATAACGAGAGTTTAATATTCCTTCATTTAAATTTACTATCTACAATTAAAGCAGTGCTCAATAACCTCTTATCTAGCATTCTCGTGTTCCCTCCCAATTGCAACATTGTAACATGCTCAAAGTCAATTAGAAGATGATACGCAATTACTCGCCGCGCCAACTGAGCACTGAATGTCGCATCTAATGGCGAAATAGTTGGATTCTGACAATTAACCAAGTTGATATCCGAAGAGGTGCGACGTTGTGTGAGCGCATGTGTGAGTGTTCATTAGGGGTGCGCATAAAGTTCGCGAGATCTTACGAGACTTGCACATTGACTGCGTGCAACTAATGAATACCACGCATGCAAAGCACTGGCAGTGAATTCACATCTCATCTGCGGTTTCATGTGGACTTGAGCACGAAGAGAGCGGACTGATGCGTGCGCGAAAGTTTTGTCAAGGGGAGCAAAACTTGCCGAAAATTCATACTATTTCTTCATTTACTCACCGAATTAATGTCGCGGACTATTAGATGCTTGGCGACAAAAGTGGAACGTATGTGTGGCTATGGGATGGGATTTGTTTGCGTGAGTTGTATTTATGTTGTGGGGGGATTTGTGGATACTCAGACACTTCATATTTTTGTTAATCCTTTGTTTCCTATTTAGATCTGGTCAGATTAGACGAGATTTATGTATATAGATTCAAGCTTTGCACGTGTTTTCAATTCCGAATGAGATTATTGATAATAACATATCAAAATGTAATCCTTCAGCATAACTATAACCTAAAAAAGTTAACAGAAGAGTATAATTATGCGGAGATTATAGCAAAGAAAAAAGCCAATTGAAAGGATTTTCTTGGAGTTTTAATGATTAAATTATGACTATCTATTAGTATCTATGCATTTTGTTGTTCTTTGTTTAAAAAAATTGTCCATTTTCCATATTTCTTGGTACCATAAGTAGTTTATTTATTGCAAATTCAACTTTCTTTGTTTTATGCTCTAATAAATATAAATAGGTAGAAAAATCACAAAGAAAATGATCAAAATATACCTCCAACCATTTCATAACCTATAATCCAATCTATCAAATTTTTTGTTACAAAACTGTAGGGAAATTCCGCTAGAGTTTTAGTTTTTGTGCTAATGTTTAACTGCCTAAGCTATAAAACTAAATCAGTATGTTAATTTCATCATATTAAAGTATAAAACCCTCATCAGAAAACATGTTTGACATCCTTGACCATTTCCCATCCTGTGTCGTGTTCTCCATCTTGCTGTCCGCCTGGACGTCACTTCAGAGCGACAAGCGCATCGGATGCGAAGTACAAGGAAAATAGATTTACCTCCGAGCAAAGAAAACAAACCTTACAAGTATCCCTATTCCTTTTAGAATGCTCGTAGTTCTCTTTACATTCGTAAATTACTTTCTTTGGGATATTCCGCTCAAAATAGAATATTCCAGTACATAAAGCAGGACTATTTTTGCAAAAATTTTTAACATGTAATATGGCTTTACATTGTAGCAAATCCTGTTGAAAATAAGGAATTTATTTACTCTATTATTACTTTATTGATTGGTATTGTGCTTAATGCTTGGTGAAATACACCAGCGGAGCTTTGAGAGGTAATAACGGCAAGTTTATGTGCACAAGCTTACTCGCAACTGGAGGGCGGCGGCGGAGGCAGTATTTTATTTCCGGATCGTGCATCGCACGTGCGGGTTGTGCTCCTCTCGTTTTCCAATTGACATGAGCGGTTGAAAGCGATAGCTAGTTTGGTTTGTTTGCAATTTATGACCATCGAGTAGTGGACTTTGTTTAAAGTTATAGACAGAAGAATGTTTTATGAATGGCCATTTAAAAAAGCACTTCTAGATTTTTGTGACACGTGTATACAAGAGATAGATTTCTGGAGATATTTGAAACTTTTTGGATATTTCCTTGTCTTCTATTGCAAGCAGTTGAAGTGTTTTCTTCCCGACGCATATTACCTGCCACTCCAACGATGGACCAATCATGTTTTCCTAGTGTTTTTCAAATAATGCGAGAAAACAGAGCGGAATGTATTCGAAGGGAATTAATTTCAACTGACGTCAACGCAGCATTAATCTCTGACAAGAGTGCAGGATAAATAATTGCGAATAAATTGATTTGCTGCAAAAGCAAAGTAATTGCGTTTGTAATTGAAAATGAAACTGCATCTTAGACTTGAAGTTTACATATTTACAGGAACGAGCGTAAGCCAAGTGGAATCGCAGTGAGTAGGACAAAAAACAATTAGCCAACTTTGGTCATAAATCTTTTGCGGAACAAGTTAATCAACAAGAAACAAGAATGAACCTGAAGGTAGTTAAGTGACGAGAAGCAATCACAGTGTATTTAATGTCGATAAAAGTTGTGGAATTGAAAAACACTTACCTTGGTATCTCAGAGTGGAACTACTTGCACAACATCCATCTGAAAAACAAAAGAGGGCACAGTGGTTACAATGGTGTTGTTTGTTGTTGTTTATCTTTAAACTTGATTTGATTTGAAAATGATCTTGACTATTTCACATCAATCGAGCATAAAAAAGTTATGAAACTTTGTGTACTCTCTATTATTGTGTTGCTGTAATTTATTTAAGTCTGGCGCACATTTTGAAAGTTATGACTTTTGCGATAACAGCTGCAACCCACCACACAAAAAACGATCATGAATAATCAGATGAAGATGTTACGCTGGCACGAGTAGCCTATGCCAAGGTATTTATTATTCCAGCAACATCGCGCATTTTTCGTCCTGCTGACTTCCTCATGCGGCTATTACTCTGCTGCGGCGTTATGCAAGCAAACAACGGGAGCGTATAAAAAGTTGCAGATGTCAAGAAATGCAACATCAGCTGCAACGTGTCGGCGTTTAATGAAAATTAATTAAGTTACTGCTTTGGATGTAAATTAGACGATGATTTATTAAGCGTGAGCACAGTGAAAAGTTCATTTTCATAATGAATGCTACTTTGAAGTAGTCAAAACAGAGCAGGAATATTTTTTGGGTTTAAGGAGAGAGATTGATTAAAATAAGATCTGAAGGAATTTGTTAAATCATGCTGGACAACAAAAAAAAAACAGAAAAACAAAGCTTTTGTTTTCTTTCTGTATCAGAAAGTGAATGAGGCCAAGATATTTTTGGCGTCATCTCGAATATCGTCGTCAGCATGGAGGAGAAAACCCAGAATGGGATCAAGGGCTTAGAATGTTTGCGAGTGAAGAAAATTAATGAGTTATGTTTTTTCCGAAGAGCCATCAGCTTAAGTAGACATTTTTTTGAGGGGTTATTTAACAGATAGTCAACAGTGAGTCAGTCAACAGATGCATAACCTCAAAAATCTCAAAAACAGCATCACGCAAGAATTACAAGTGGATTTTCTTTCTAATTATTTTATTTCTGAACTAAGAAAAGCGCAAGTTGGTGGTTTCATTTGATTCTGGTTGAATTCAGTAGATAAACAAAGCATTAAATTATGAATTTTTGAAATGAAAATGAATATTAACCGATTATTATAATAACAAGTTTGTTGAAAAATTCTATATTACCTCGTTTTTTTTTTCATCATAACAACTCACTTTTGGCATAACGTAAAATTCGCTCTAAAACCTCAGAATATTGTAAAATGATGCTTAAATCACCTACCATTCACCCTCCAAATACACCTAATATATTCAGGCGGTATAGCTTGTTTGCATAAAACAGAGTGTGCGCCACTTTACATTTACTCTGGTGCTACATCAACATTCGTCTTTTACACACACATACTACCCACTTGTTTTTTTTCTCCAACGCACGAGCTTTTTCCAACGAATTACAAATAAATTAAACCCTACAGCTATTAGTCCGCTTTGCGCAATTGCAAGTCTCCACCAAGAAGATCTAATGGAATTTGGCATGCAGCAGTCTAATGCAATGTGCTTATCATTTGCATGCTGTTTGATTCCCTAAACGCGCATCGCCATTGATATTAAACGCTTGGAAAATTTCTAGCGCCCCATTTAACCTATTTCCATGGCTTTTTCCAATGCAAATCGCCTGCTAATTTCTACTATTTGTATGGGGCAATGCGTGCATTTAATGTTGGGCTTTTAGAGAATATCGCGAAGCGCGAGCGAGTGGTTCGGGATTAAGTGATTATCCCACTAAAAGCTCTAAAAGTACGGGGAGATGCCGTGTTGGGCACGGGGGAATGTTTACACCTCAATGCAATTTATACATAATAACCTTTTATTAGTTTGGGCATGTTATGAATATAAAATGAGTTATTAACATGTTCACCCTTGATTAGAAGCAAAAATCTTGTAGAAAAACGTGGATTGATTGGGAATATATCGAAAATAATATTTATCGTGTGCAATGACAATAAGACAATCAACAATAAAAATTAATGACAAATCAATAAGACACTATCTCAGTATAGTATTAACCTAACAAAGTATTTTTTGATAGAGGAATACTCATATTCATTGGAAAGTTGTGATGGTGAACTAATTTGGTGGCCAATTTAAATTTCAACTTTAAATGTTTATAAGATTTGTTTTCATTGAAGTAAAATTACTTGATTTACATCCGATGAGTAGTTCTGAATTTCTAAACAACCGAAATACTTCTCAGACTGCATCAACATGTAGAGTGGTGAATTGGTTGCCTATTGTCTTAGATTTTTGCAATAGAAATAAACACTAAAATAGAATGAGAAATCAATAAGCTTGTGTCATATTCCTCTCATATCCTGCTTTCAAACCTTTGATCTCCAAATATACTCTTGAGAAAAGTATCAACATAATATGCAACAAAAGAAGATACAATTTAATTTTCCAAATCCACCTTCAAATGCAAGCACTTAAAGTGCATTCTACAGTGAACCCACGTCTCCGTTTATTGTCTGTGTGCATATGACGGTTTCTCATTGAATTAAATTTCCACATGTCCCCAATTTCTCAAAAGGATGTAGTCGCTCATGTAACGTTTTGTGCATTCGGGGCGCGTTGTTTGCTTCTGCGGTCCGTATTAGTCGCCGCCACAAATTTGATCCCGGCGGCGGAAAACTGCCGCCGCATTCCACTTACATAACAATTACAAACAGCCGTCGCTGTGGCCGGCGTTGCCGCACCGGCAGACATTGTAGGTCGTTAGCTGTTGCGATGCTTCGTACGCTTTGGAAAGGTGGGGGGGGGGAGAGGAGGTAGGAGGAGGAGAGGGCTGTATTTATTACTCGGCGGGATTAGCGGCGGTGGCGGCGATAAGCAACATGCGCCGTCCCTCATCGCATGGTCACACACGACTGGTGATAAGCTACATGCTCCGCAAGTGATTACGTCGAAGAATAATGCCGGCTCATAATAGATATGTGAGAAAATTGGATTTTGTTAAGGGAGCAAAAGAGATGGGTGTAATAAATTGATTGTATTATATTAATTATTACAAGGCAATAGAGAAGAGGATGAGACTTAGTAAAGATTAGTAGTGATTTTGATTTATGCTAATGCCAGTTACAATAATTGAAATTGATTAAGTTTATACAGAAAAAAAAAACACTGGTCACACTGCGTGACATGAGTAAAGCTGCGCATGCGTGGATTTGAGTTTCGCGCCAAATGTCATCTGTTACTATGTCAAATGTCTCGAAACGAATCAACTTGAAAGCTTGCAGTTTAAGACTTGAATTAAATTCCAACCATTCTGTTGATTTCTATGTAATTATATATTATTTAATCTTTCATCAATTGCTTTAATTTAAACGAGCGTAAGTAATGTGAGTTGCCTATAAATTATCCATTTATCTAAATTAACATTTCTGATTCGATTACCTAGAATCCTCCAACATTTCAATAATGACACCCAATTATCATTTGGTAGCGTCGTCGTCTTCTTCCCTGACAGCGCTGCGTCGAGCGGGAAGCGCACCATTTAACATCGACCCCAACAAATTTCCTTATAACTATTCCGTACAGCTCGTGATCTGCCCTGTGCCATGAAATCCCACTCATTTATAAGACGCCCCCGCCACCCCCGCCGCTCCCGCCACTGCCGCCGTCCCACACGTGTGTGTTAGTTTTTTTCCTGTCACACAGTTTGCTCGCAGTTACACGTCGCGTGCGCGTTTGCAGATGGAGTATGCCTCCTACACCACTTCTGCCGCCCCTATATTCCCGCAACACCCGCAGAGTACATGGTAAAGATACAAATTTAATCTTAACAGCGATCTCGACACATTACCGCAAAGTTGTGCAGTGTTGCAGAGTGCACACGAACAGCATGCGAAACAGGAAGACGCATCCTGTGGCCCTTTCATTTGGTGGCCGACGAGTTGGTCGGCATCTGCGCTGGGAAAATCTCTTAGTGTTCCTTAATATCTGTTGAAATTTTCTGGTGAGGTTTACAATGTGATAAACGGAAGTGATGTTTATATTAATTTAAAAATCGCAGGTGTTTTTTAAAGAGGGTCATGTGATTTTGTGAGGTTAAAACAAGTTGCTTATGGTGTTTTCCGCTAGATGTAGCACCTGAGCTTGTTTGGCACTGGTGAAATTTTCACAAACCTTATTAAAGTTTGCGTCGTTATCAGTATAAGCCAAACCTAATTAAATAGCCACGTGTACTGTTTCCGCTTTGTGCGCACGAGGAGCCCGACATGACCAGCCTAGGGACGCACAAAGTTCTTGTGCCACGCTGCTGAACCGAATCCCAGCTGGTAGTGGCGGCGGTGGTCTTTACACATACTTGATGCGGATCAATGGTCAGTTATTAATGCACTCTACCCGCGTACCGGTCACTACAACAATGCAACGTTGCATTGATGAATTAACACAATTCTCATCGTCCAGCGGATCCTACTGGTGCACAGAGCAAAGTTTCCACCTTGAAACTGATCCATTCTAATCTTCTTTTTATTGCTTTACCATAGGCAGGTTCAGCCAGTAAAAATATATATTCCATTTCATTGGATGGAAAAAAAAAAGTAAACTAATCGCATAAATTTTAATATGTCCAACTCACATTCTAATTACTTAACATTTTTCATTTAATTTCAAATTCCAATGTGTATTATAACTGTCAGTATGATACATGCATAGCGTCATGATAGTCATACGAAATTCAAGATCAAACAGCCTGATGGTTCAGGCATTGTGCGGTTGAAAAAGTTAATTAATTGTTATCGCATGGGATTTGCGTGGGTGGTATTTACAAAAAGCGCCTTGGTGTATTTTTATTACGCAGTTTATACCACTTTGTGTTCTCAAGAGAGGTATAACGTACGATGAGATAATAATACTTTGTCATATTCAGTAGTATAACTTAACTAGGAATATGTTGGAATTAAATTTCATCAAAATCGTGTTGCAGTTTGAAGTTGACATGGGCGTCGCTGACAGTCGTAAATTAAGTACATTTGTACTAATTAATTATATACTACTAAATTTAGTATAAATAAATAATCTACGTTGAAATAGCAGCCTAGAGAAAAAAAATGTTTTTTTGAAAAAATCAACATCCAACTTCATATTTGAGCAAAAAGTGTTTAGGTTTGATAAACAACGCTATTAATTGGATAACTGCCTTTAGAATATCATCAACAAATTCATATTGAAGGTAAAAAGTTATAGCATTTAAGCAAAACAGTATTTCAAAAAACTTACAAGGTTGTTTTAATTATTTACGGTGTTATTGGAAAAAAAAGTTTAAGTTAGGTTAGGTTACCTTCCAGAGCCTTAAACTCCTAATTTTATTTTTTGTTAATTGAATGATATTTTGTTATTTACTAGTAAATTTGTAACAAACTTGAATCAATTATAATTAATTTATTTTTTAACTAATTTGTACAAATAGAAACTCTGAGCTCTGATAATTCTTGGTTTTTCTTAAATAATTCCTCCTACGTTATTACCACTATAGAACGTACATTGAGACTAATTAATTACATACTACTAAATTTAGTATAAATAAATAATCTACGTTGAAATAGCAGTCTAGAGAAATCAAATTTTTTTTTTTGAAAAAATCAACATCCTACTTCATATTAGAGCAAAAAGAGTTTAGATTTGATAAACAACGATATTAATTAGATAACTTCCTTTAGAATATTATCAACAAATTCATATTAAAGGTAATTATATAGGATACTTAAGTAAAACAGTATTTCAAAAATCAACCTTGTAAATTAATTATTTACGGTGTTATTAGAAAAAAAGTTTCAAAATCGAGCAAACAAAATATAACTCGATCAGTTTTCAGTAATTTAAACCCCTAATTTTATTTGTTGTTAATTGAATAATATTTTTTTTATTGGTAAACTGGTAACAAACTTGAATCAATCATAATTAATTTATTTTTTAACTAATTTGTACAAATAGAAACTCTGAGCTCTGATAATTCTTGGTTTTTCTTAAATAATTCCTCCTACGTTATTACCACTATAGAACGTACATTGAGACTAATTAATTACATACTACTAAATTTAGTATAAATAAATAATCTACGTTGAAATAGCAGTCTAGAGAAATCAAATTTTTTTTTTTGAAAAAATCAACATCCTACTTCATATTAGAGCAAAAAGAGTTTAGATTTGATAAACAACGATATTAATTAGATAACTTCCTTTAGAATATTATCAACAAATTCATATTAAAGGTAATTATATAGGATACTTAAGTAAAACAGTATTTCAAAAATCAACCTTGTAAATTAATTATTTACGGTGTTATTAGAAAAAAAGTTTAAGTTAGGTTAGTTTAGTTTCCAGAGTCTTAAACTCCTAATTTTATTTTTTGTTAATTGAATGATATTTTTTTTATTTATTAGTAAATTTGAATCAATTGTAATTAATTTATTTTTTAACTATAATTTAAACAAACAGAAACTCTGCTCTCGTATAATTCTTTGAATTTTTTAAACAACTCCTTCTACGTTATTAGCAGCATTACAAAATTTAAGTATCAACCTTATAAGTTAATTACCTTCCGGTATATTAAGTATCAAACATGAAATCCAAACGAAAAATTCCACTCCCTTCACATTTTGATACTTCAACTTCACAAAATATACCCATGTTTCTAATCAAATTTAACATCAACATATCGATGCCCAAACAAATATGCTATGAATTTTAATTAATTCCTTATCTTCGCCACAAAGCCACAAATGGAAAAATGCCTGATTGATTGGTTTTTGCAACAAGTTCCAATCACTTTGCTATCGCAGCTCTTAATCTATGCTCGTGCCTTGTGTAAATAAATGAGGTACGTGTAATTTAATCAAATCCAATAGGGAAATGGGCAAACAGTAAAATTTGAAGTAATAACTTTATTTAATCACTTTGACTGCGCCACGCTAGCTAATACTGGCTGTTGCTTGCATAACATAAGCCGACGAAATTAGATTTCTCTATGGAATAATTAGATAATGAATGATTAGAAACTTGCGTAAAATTGTCCTTAATGTAAAGTGTGTAACTTGCTACAACATTCAAGATGGGCAGCAAGCATGTTCAGCACTTTCAAGTTACCTAACCAAACCTAACCTAACCTTTAAGTTAGGGTATACTTGCAATCTAGCTGGAAAGCAATTTACTTAAATCTTCCTTAAAATAATTACTGCGTGGTGAATACGATGGGGAGATACTCATCAAGCCATTACAATACAATCTTCGCAAGTTGGTCAATTTACTCCTGGATAAGAAACGTTTTCTTTGCGCGCACTTTACCTATATTTCGCTGCATTGTGAGCATGGCGGAAATTGCTTTCAATTAGTTACGCTTTCATCAAAATGCAAGTTGGATTTAATATCCGCCCATTTTGCATTCAACTTCTTTCCTACATTAATTCACAAGACATTATTAGAATATGAATAGGAATATTTCACGAGCAACTTTGGAAAATTGACGTAAAATTCATTCGTTAGAGTAGAAAAATTGCAAAACGTACAGTAAGGTTGAATGATGTGATATTTGGACTCTGGTAGGTGCGCGTGACCTGTGGAGCATCGCGACGCCAACGCAACGGCTCGTTACCGCCATCGATTTCTTTAAAAATGCAATGCAACTCCTCTAATTACAGCGTGACGGCTGTAAACTGCGCAACCGCGCGCATTACAGCGATGCACGCGTTGGAGCGCGGTGGAGGCGGCGATGCTGCGGCTGCATGCGAAACTGGGTGTGACATCTATGAGGTAGTCTCATTGCTCGTTAACGATGCTAGTGCATTAACAAAAAGTGCTGAAAAAAAAAACGGGCAGGGAAAGAAGTATATCGCTTGGGAAATTTTAGTGGAAATGCGCAATGATTCATTGCTTTTCCTTGATATCTTTCTTTATATGCATATGAGAATATATACATATTTCATGTTGCATCATATCGATGAGAAATGTTTTCAACTAAATAAAAATATTAACTTGCAGTGAAATATTCAAGTGTTTTATTGATTGTTGCACTTAAATTGTTAACGTTTTCTATTTGTGGTATTTTTGGTTTGTTGCGTTTTTTACTTCAAACTGAAATATTCCATTCAATGGTAATTTCACAGGCAAACTAACCTTACTCCTGACTACATTCCATGTCAATCCAGAAGGAAACACAACACTTGTTCTTTAACACCAATCGATATTATTGACGACACGACTGAGATGTCCACTCTGCAACGATACGTCCAACAGACTGCATTCTTTCGACCTGCATTTCTTGCTTCAGTCGTCTATCGATAGAGATAACGCATCAGATATCAATAACAACAACTCTCGACCCAACACCAAGCAAAAAATGTGCACCAAGTCAACAGATCCCTAGCATATAAATAAACAAACCAAACATACAAAAAGTGACTCACTGACACATCTAGTTGATTGACATGAATAATTAATAAGAATTTATTGAATAATATTGGCATGAATGCAAATATCGACTTTCAACCAACTCACTTTTCCTGTCACATCACTGTTCCAAAAATTTGTCGCTCACGCTGCAAATCCCTTCACCTCCTCCCCTCTCTACTCACGTCCCCCCCCCCACATCAGCCACCAAGCTTTCCAATAAACACACCACAATCCAGAAAATATAAATTTATAATTGAATCCAGTTTTAGCCATGTTGCTAAAAGTGTGGCGGGGAATTTGAAGTTTTAAATCCGCCAACGATATGAACCAAAGGCTCACTCTGGTGGTATAGAAAGGGGGAGGTGGGTGACGGCAATATATGCGGTCCACAGCTACAATGCTTCCAGCCGCCACCACAGGAACAGTGTAAATGAAACCGTGGCTGTAATAATGCCGCACAAAGGCGGAAAAAGTTGCGCTGAATCGGCTAAAGAACAACATTATGAAAATCCCAACAAAGATGAGAAGACTACTGAATTTTAATTAAGCACTACATATATAGAAGTACAGTGGAATTCTGCAGAGATTCTTTTCAATTTAGAAGAAAATATGCGAAAATGTTGCAAAGGAATTTTCCTTCGTGATAAAAAAAAAATCAGTGAGAATTTCATTTGTAAACTTTAAATATTACCACTTAGTTCCTAGTTACAAGTATCAAGCGTACAACTTTCTATACTGTTCCGTGTTCACTCTGCTCATTTCCCAATTTCCCAACATTCAAGCAGTCGATAAACGTGTGCGAAATGACCTGCTGGCGCTTTCATATGCTAACCTTCTAATGATGCAATACGCGCGTCGCATCCCAAAATGAAAATCACCTTATTCATCGATGACCTTAATTCTGAACCATACGACAGTTATGAAAACTGCAAAACCCAGTCAGTGAAGAATAAGCCTGCAATCGATGGAAGCCAAAAAGCAAACCGAATTAAAATTGGGTGACGCAGATTTAATTTCATTACACTTTTATGAAAATGCTTCTCTAGCCGACGCGGTTCAAAGAACCCATAGCTCAGCGCAGACATGGAAAAAAGTTGAAAATTCACCATCATCCGATATTAGGATAAAATCATTGGATGTCGGCCAAAAATTGCTATAAATTTGCAGCGATAGGACGCGCATTGTGCTCGTAAATCGCCGGTATTAAAAGTCACAAGTGCGCGGCTTGTATTATTTCTTGTCTGCATTAAATGTGCGTCCTTTCCTCGCATTTATGGCATCATAAATCTTATTTTCATTATCTCGATCTGTTTATGTTGTTAAATATGCTTACAACTATTTGAAACATGTATATATTTTACATTGCAGTGAATTTTAAGTGGAAGTGAAGAGTTGTCAAACTCATGTATAACTTTGAAGCCATCTAATTCTTTATTTATTAATGATAACTTATTTCAGTTAACATCAACATGAAGTGTATTTATTTCTCGAATAGTACTATTAATTTGGTTCACAACTATGCAGTGGAAATATTTTTTCTTGTAATAAATGTAAAGAGAAGCATCGCAGCTTGAACTTTGCCATGCAAAGAACCTAAATGTAAAGGCAGATTTCCGACATATTCCGATTAAGTTTTATCAATTACACAATAAAAACACAATCAGTATATCACCTACTTTCTTGTACTTGTTGAGGGATTAAAATACCATTTCTTGTTCATTAGATATCAACAATTTTCTTTGCATGTACGATATTACAATAACAGACAACCGGATATTTTCATTCTCAAGCTTAGCATTGAGGCTGATTACACAGCAACTAATAGACTTTTCCAATTTTCTACCTCACTACCTAAAATCCATTTCATTGCGATATGGCCCTGCAAACTATAAATTATTAAAGTAATAAAATTCCATTAAAATTCTTGAATTTTAATCGCTCCACTTATTTTTGCATGAAAATGTAAAATAACGATTTCCACCAGAAATAACCTTCACTCTTGCATAAAAATGGACATTTTCACTCTTTGCATAAATTTCGCTTGGAATGAAAATGACCGATTTTTATCATAATAGTCAAGTCTGTCAATTTCCCCTTGACTTGTGTTTAATTTCGTCTCGCCGGCATCAGAAAAAGCATACCCCAACTGACGCCGCTTCAAACTAAAACGGTTTAATCCGAATATGACGTTCAATTCCACGTTTTCCTGGCTTGTTCGAGCTTGGGAAACAAATTCATATCACCGGCCAATTCGAGAGCATAGAAAAGCAGTCACCATAAGCTCGTACAATGTGGATTTTACGTCAGGACAACAACGAGTTTCTAACTAAATATACCAATTGATGCGTCTGTCAATTGAGGGTAGCAAAAACCCAAAGTGTCCAATATATGTCCCAGCTAGCATTTTGTTGCTGAAACATATAAAATAATTGTTTGCTGATTCCTTGATAAAGTTAGCAGATTTTTGAGTAAGCGAAGAAGGGCGTTGTAGGTTGATAAATATCCACGTTTGCTTCGGGAAGCGGGCGCAACTGATCTTTGATCCTTAGTGCTCATCCGGCTTTACACCCTTGCCTGGTTGGTGCTGCGGTAGTCATGGTGAAAAGTTGCTGAGGTAGATTTATGACAGCGCGTGAATATAGGCCACCCAGTATCCATCGACGAAAAAACTCTATAAAATGCGTTTGCGAAGTAATTATGATTATTTAACCAAGTTAATTCTCTATACTTTGCTTATTACAATTCAAGTGAACGTACCTACACTATGTAGGTACATAGTGCACCGCTCAGGTAAATAAATAACCTCCAAGTTTGGCCACAAGCAGAAAACTTGTGCCAACTTTTGAAATGATTACAACTTACTATTTCACGCGTAACCCATATTCAAAAAGTTTGCTTGCAATCCAGTGTGTTTCGCTGTTGTTTCCTTCGAGGATCAGCCTAGGAAGTAATCTTTTCCATATATCCCTTAGCCAATTCCACACAGGCACGCATTTTTCCATCGAAGCTGGAAAATGGAACAGCGCCAAACAATAGAAAAACGCATCATTTTTCGATACGTTTACGATGGTTTGCGATTGTGTCTTAACGCGTACTTATTCCCATCCCTATGCCTTGTCTTTATCATTGTCAGCACAAGACCCTGCACAACCGTTTTGCATTACGTGCCGCAATGCAACGCGTGAGAAGATTTCCGTTTTTTTCTGCTTTACATGATAGAAACTTTTATCGGATTTGTAACGCTGACAACGGCGTGCGAACAAAAAAAAATGTACGTGGTGTGTTGGCCGCAGTTATAAAATGAGTTTTGCAATCGCAAAAACATTGAAAGTTTCAGTGGTGCAACAACAAGTTGAACCATTTACATGCAAACAACAGTAGATTTTTCGCTTGCAGCATAGGCAACCAAGTCAGCAGTATAATGTGAACTCTGTGCGTTTTTGTTGCACATTGTATCGCCTTCATTGAAATTCAACTTGAGGTCTACAAAACACTCGTGTTTTGTTTGTAAGCTTTGTTACACAACAGGTAACACGATCTTGTCTTTGCACAGCATCAACACGCTTTGAATCTCTCACTCCAATCACTTCCTCATTCTCTCTACATGATGCGCAGAGAAAAAAAATCCTCTTGGTGCTTCTAATGTCACAGTCGATATCATCCAAGCGACTGTCACTTTATCACATATTCCTTTATTTACCCAAATTGAGCGTAAAAGATTCCTTACAAAGCCAGCCTGGAAACTTCATCACAAGCCACGTTGTCTACGAAAATCCTTTCAGGAGCGGGAACTGTTTGTGTCAGAGTTGTTTAGCATCTTTATTAAACCCTCTCAGCTTGTTAATCACGAGCAAAAAACTTTGCCGACTTGTTGAGAGAGTTGCGAGTTGACAGCTTTTGTTCGTGCGCAAGCTGCGAGTTGTTAATTATTGCGTCAAACGTGTTTATTAGACGCGTCCATAATATAAGGCAAAACAAATAGTTGGGCATTATGTGAGCGTAATCAATTTCATGCTTAGGACTAACATGTGCATGTAACGCATTTCAGTGTAGTTTATTTCAGCATTAATTACGAGCTCTTGTTGGAGGGATTAAAAACGTGAGGTGGAGAAAAAAATGAATACATTTGTTGCTAACGACCTAACGAAAGCATAAACGAAGTTATAAATCAAGCGGTTTTAGGAGTTTTCCAAGGACTTTTATTGTTTGTTGCTTACATTTTATTATAGCTGACATTTGCTTTCAGAATGAAATTTGTTTGGATTTAATTCAACTCAAGTTGGTATTGTAAAGAAGAAAGCTTAGATTTAGATAGTAATTTATATTTTTCTAGCTTCATATTTTGCAGGGACAAAATATACTAATGTAGATTTATAAAAAAGAAGAAAGTTAATTAAAATGTTGCATTGTTGATAAGTTATGTGTCCTCAAAGTGAATTAGAAATGAGAGCAGTCTATAAATATCCATAAATATGCAACGTTGCCAGAAAAAGCGTGATAACTTCATAGTGATCAAATATATTTGTGTTTAGTAAACAGATTTTCCAAGTAACTTAAATGTAATATATACTCTTATGTTTGTAAATAATAATTAATTTGTTTTTACTGAGCTTTTATGAATTAATTTTAGTGCAAGTCAATACCACATGGATCACTGCATCCAAATTAACATTTATTACAATTTAGGATAATAACATACAATTATCAATTGTTATAGATAAATCGGTACATTATATAGTACCATTAGTGTTTTCTAGTTTTCATTAAAAATGAAGAAATTAATTGTAAGTCAATGAAATAATTTAATTTTGGTCTATAATTTTAATTCTATTATACTTAATATTATGGCATAACAATTTTAGTAATACTTCAATTATAATAAATAATTTTCGTTTGTTGCAGGTAAATTATAAAGTATGAAAAGACATGATTCATTTACTTGTAAGTCATGATTTTTCTCCTTGCAATGAAATAAATCAAACCGTAAATTCGCCAGTTAAAATTTCACCTCTAATTCCAGCATTATTCGTGTTCCCGTTGGGCGGAAAATCCAATGCAATAACCGTAGCAATAGATGAAACCTTAGTCACGTGTGCTGAAAGCGCTCCCTTTACTAAAGTCGAATTGTAAAAGTTGCAGCCGAAATTATAAGTCGAATCCGTCGACGTTCGCGCACACGGGTTGAAAGCACGTTTTGCGCTGACTTTTCCGCGGACAAAGCGCCTTTCCCGAGAGTTACTGGGGTCTCATGCGCGCCGCGTTATCAGCTCCCGAAGATAAACTTTTAAAACGGAATTTATTGCGCGCGGCCTTTTTTCCGCCGCCACGCGCGCGTCCATTGTTGCCTAAGAGTCTCCGCAAGCGTAGATTACGTTGGTGCAGATTAATTATCTTTGCAGTTTTCCGTCGCATCGCTCATTGTTTACTGAGAGCGCACTGAGTTTCTCAAGATCGTTGCGTTCTGCATGCCAGAGGAGCACTTCTGGCAGGCGAGAGTGCGCACGTTCATTGGAGGCGACGAGCTTTGAGAACTTATTAAAATTTTCAACTATCCATTAAAAGTTTGCGCGCAAGGACTAAGATCACACTGCGCTGCGCGTGATGTCACAAAGTTTTTTAGAGCAATAACCCAGACTTATAAGTAAAATAAGTAATAATCTCGTCTAGAGATAGATGGACGAAATTCCTACACATTTTTAAATACTAGTTAAATATTTGTCACTTGGAAAATACTTTCCTCCATTCAAGTGAATGTAAGAATGTTATTTTTAATTGCAACTTGTACCAAATGCAGCAGGCTTATTGTTTTGCTAAATTCTTTATATTCTTTTTATGGAACACAGAAGAATAAAGCACACTAAATGTACTCACGAGTTTCAACTGTAAGTGAAGAACACTGTTCTTGTTGTTTTTCATTATCCTGTATACTGAATCTTGGCAGTAGGAAATTATAATGCAGTAGACAGTGCTATATTATCTCAGACAGCAGGAATAAATGTCTGCAGACTATATAGACTTGTCCCTATCCACTTGTAAACCGACAAAGAAAGGTAATCATAACCTTGTTGTTGATTTCAAAGTTAATTAGAAGAAATAATTGAAAATAGATTAGAAGAGAGTAAAAAATTACAAAAATATC
>JAODGC010000004.1:999291-1028775 GCA_027574925.1 Ecitoglossa quadriceps | reverse complement strand
TTGTTGTTGATTTCAAAGTTAATTAGAAGAAATAATTGAAAATAGATTAGAAGAGAGTAAAAAATTACAAAAATATCAAGTTTAGTTAAGAAATTAAAACAAATTTTGACATATTTATGGTTATTAAATAAAGATCATTTAAGTTTTAACTATTTACTTGCAAACAAAACTAATCTTTGTTGCAGTTGTAGTTTCAGCATAGGCAACCAAGTCAACAGTGTAATGTCAACTCTGGGTGTTTTTCTTACACATTGTATCTTCTTCGTGGAAATTCAATTTGTGGTTTATAAAACACTCGTGTTTTGTTTATTTTATTGGTATTAAGATCAATTATCGTAATTCTGGATAAACTAAGAGAAGAATTTATGTGTTTTAATGAAAATTAGAACAAATATCAAGAAATTTGCAAATAATTCTTTCTAATCAAAGTAGAAACTATGAAATTATACTTTAAATAACAAATCAATATTATACTAAACAAGTTTGGGAATGACTAAGTAATTATGATAAAGTTTCCGTGGTAAATCATAGAAAAAAGAGGCAAGAAATTTAAAGACAGTCACAATATAATTTCTCGAAAGTCATTTGCATTCAAGTCAATTAAATATTTACTACTAGATTAGAATAAATCTAGTAAATTTGAAATTTCTTGATCTCAACGTATTTTCTAATGCTTTGTGTGTAAACTTGGTGCTTTCCACCCTGGTAGAAGTGAATTTTTGTGGAAGTTTCTAGAAATATCTGCGCATGATATCTCATCTTGGATGTGCTTTCTAACTGAAGTCAAGCAGAATCCAGTGAATTTGCCGTATCCGCCAGTTCCATTTCCGCATAACTTCCGTTCGATAACTCAAGCGAACACTCCAGATATTAATTTTTCGCCTCCATCTCCTAGCAGCGCGTTCGTAGCTCTACTTTTCTGCTTCTAGTGTTACAATCAAACTACAATAGTAATTAAACCCACAAGAAGCGACATGTTTACCGCATTGTATTGGATCCCATTGTTCATCGACGTTGCATATTTGCATTTGCTCTGCTATCCAATTAGTAGGACGATAAATCATGCGCCACGCACATGGAGAGTAAACTATAATATCCAACAAGGAACTCATCAATTTCGCTGCGGTGGTGGAAATTTAAAAAGGAAAACAATGCCAGCAGAAGTGAATGAGTAATATTCTATGCTTTTTATGTTGAATTTACTTTAAGGGGAAAAACACGACGAACAGTTGGATGGGAAACAATGGGCTTATTGCGATGTGAAATATTTGTATAATTCTAGTGAGTGGAATTTAGCGCAATTGAAATAAACCTTCTAGTCAAATAGAATGCTCATAAGCTTCAATTTATAAATGCAATGAATGTCCAATTAGTGGAATACATTTACTCAGAATTCGCTGATGTAGTGATATTAGTATGGAAGCGGAGGTGCGTTTCGTTGTGAGGGTGTATTTGTTTTGGGAAAGTGCATTAGAGAGCGTTGGTGGAAGCACACAAAGCATACGGAAGCATGGGAAACACGGAAATTGTAGTCCTGTCACGTAAACTGCGGAATTATTATTGCAAGTGACCAGGGTTTTTTTACATTTCTACATTTGGAATAGAAACATTTTCATCATAAAATAACTAAAAACAATAGCATTTTCTAAATAATACACATCGTTGAACTTGACAGTGGAAAAATTAATGTTGCTGACTCACAAATCTCTATAAATGAAGTCTAGCCAAGAAGTAATCATCACACAAAATTAAATTTCCTAATATTTTCTGCTTACCAAGAAACTTTTCATTAATAAAGAGTATGGTTCTTTGCTCAATCGAGGGACTTTATAACTTCTCGTTAAAAAATAGCAAAGTTGTTTTTTCAATTCAAGAGTAAGTATAATTTGAATGAATTTAACGAGAACAAAATTTGTTCTCATATTCATACACAAAATTAGATTAATAATTTAGATATTGATTTTTCCACGAATAAAAATGTTTCTGGAATTAATCAGGTACGTTGGAAGAATCTAAGTCAAAAGTTACAAATTTACTTCAACGAAGCCACAATTTAATATCAACTTAAGCAACTGGGCTTTGTTAAACATCTCTCACATCTTAAAGCTTTGTTGAGGCAGGTCGTTGGCGAATCCTTTGTGTTTCCACATTGCTAAATCGACCGCACACACGACAAGAGTCCACAGCAGGAACATAATTCTCATGCCTATTAATTGCAGTACCTATTCTAAAGATTGTTACAGTTAATAGACAAGCCAAGCATAAAAATTTCCTTTTCCCACTAAGACTTTGCTTCCTTGTGCTTAATATGTTTTTGTTTGGGAGGAAAGAACGAAATACAGCATATTTGATTAGCTTCTTGATTACTTCCGTCCGATTATCGGGTAGATTATAAAAGCTTACCAATGATTTCTGTAGTTGTAGATGAAAAAATCCACGGAGAAATCCAGTGTGATAGTGGTGGAGCTTAGAACGTAATCGGGTTTGCATTCAAATCCGCTTACCGATGCGATTGTGTTTGCGCCCGAATTTCATTCATGTGAATGACGGTGGAGTGAGTTTTGGGTATTAGCCGGCCGGTGCCGCAGGCGGCGGCAATAGACGCGCAACACGTTCAAGCGCGGATTATTGAAATCAATAATTTATTAGTACTTATCGCGAGCGATATGTGATTGTAGGGCGCATGTATACGTGGCATAATCATTTTGCAAGTGGCAGAGTCATACAGATTTACAGATCTGTGATTTATAGCAATTTTTGCCTACATGCCATTGGGATTGAGAAGATTTGATGTGGTTGGGATGTGAGTAAAATTGATGACAGTATGGTACAATTGTAAATAAGAAATTGAAAATTATAAATAAAGTTACACAAGAAGTGTGATAAAATTAAAAGGTCAACCTGTGACCTGTGACATGTTGTTTACTGATTTAACTTATTTGGACAATGAAAGCCTATTATTTATTAAAATATTTAAAAAACGCATGCATTTTTTGTTACCTCCCCAAATGGGAAACAGCACTGAGAGTTCGTCGTGGGTAAAAATGTTCATTTCAAAAGTGAATTTACCTCGGAAAACACGCACTCGCTGCACAAATATAAATCCCCACATTAAAAAAACGTAAATATTCATCAAAACAACGCCAACAAATACGCACCAAATATGATTAAATTGCGGCTAATTAAAAACACCTCATATTGATGAATGTTGCATCCGCAAACGAGTAAAATATATTACTCTAACCCACAATTGCTCTCTTCGGATGCATTGGCAACATCATATTGAGTGCACGTTTAATTTCCCTCCTGCTGGGCGCGCTTGGCCGATCGGTTGTTAGATTTATCGCTCGATTTGTCAGGTCGAGGCCTTGTCGATGTAAAAGGCGGCGATGCATTTCGTCCGAAACTACAAGAAAGCCACCTGGACTTAAATGCTTGCTTAGTTTGCGCGCCCCCACGATCAGGAAATCTATTAAAGCCGAATGTAGATTGCAAATGAAGACTTGCTGATTATTCATTTAGTGTCTATTCACTTATGGCGATGTTGGTAATGAGTAATTAGAGAGTTTTTAGGTTTATCGAGTGTGCTAAGGAATGTACCAGTTTGTCATACTTATCTTTATTACTTTTGTGAGGCTGAATAACGTAAATTGCGAGGATTATCTTCGTTTTTGTGTGGAGGAAAAATACAGTTTACGCAGGAAAAACTTGCTATTGTGAATTGCGATACCATTGTAATAGAATGATGAAATAAAATTACAGTCATAAATAAATTGGATACGTTAACCTAATATTTTTGGTGATGTTCAACTTTATAGTTACATAACTCTTTGATTTTTAATCTGTAATTATTATTATTACCATTATCATATTGCATACTTATCTTATTATTTTATTTTGTTTATTTTTTTATATAAATACTGGTTTGATATGCTATTAACTTTCAAATATGCGAGGTAAAAGTACATTTTTATATTGAACTTTATCACTGATAGAGACAAGACTTTAAGGTAAGATATCTCATCTAATTTAAATCTTATTTCAATAATCTAAACACTATTATCTAGTCCATATATCCCTCTATTATTGTTAATAATTTGGTGATAAAATCTAAAGTGTACATATGTTTTTAATTGAAATAAATGAAAACATTCAAAGCAAGCATGTTTTTTTCTACAGCACAAACGCGCATTATTAGATTACTCTTGTTTCTCTTCATAGTATAGTAAAAGAAAATAATAAATACGATGCAATTGTTTAACTAATATACATTTTCAACATTATAATGCACGCCTGCAATATGTTGGCCACTGATCTGCCTTGTACATACTGCTGCTGTTTCTCTACGCTGCGCACGATTAAGTTCTGGTAATTAAGTAAAAGCACCATAACAATTACTTTAAATAATTACACACTATTGTATTGGTACTTAAACTTTAGCACTACATTTGTGCATGCAGCACATGGCGATGTATCCTACGACATGTCAGTCGCTTGTTACGATTCCATGGTGAATGCGCCGGTGTCGCGTATTATAAATGATCATACGGCCTTGTTGTTCGCGAAGCCAAACAAATGCACGAGCTCTATTTATGGGCGAATTAAACAAGATAAATGGCCGTGCAAGAATCCACTGCGTATGCAAATTTCACGCGGAATGTCTCAATAAAATAAGCTTTCATAGTGAGATTAATTGTATTATTTATTTCAATGTTTTTATGGATGCACATAAAGGGTGTTAGTTCATATCCTAGTTGGTGACATATTTTGTGATGCATTGTGCTAGTTTAGTGTAAAGTTTGACGTAAAGTTCTAGTCTAACTGGGATGTTTCTGAATGTTTCTCTGTTACAATTCCAACAGAGAAACTATTCGCGTAAATTATGCTTGTCAGAGGAAACTTTATTCAGCTAATCTTGTTTACTTCTGCACATTGTTTTTGAGATGTATTAATTTTTGTTGTGCGTACTTAGTGAAATTCAAGTAATAATTGTTTAGTTGATAAGATAACTTGGTTTTCTTTCTAGCGTCATAAACCATGTGTGTGTTTGTGTGGTGGCGGAGTGTCTCGTTTATCTTGAAGCTTCCAGGATTTGTTGCAATGACTCTTGTTATCTTATTAAGTTGCTCTCAATTTTATGTTATCGCTGTTCCTGCTTTAGACCGTTTTAAGAAATTGCAACTCACAAAAATTTGTCCAAATATAAGCGTACAACTCAAAAGCATCTTGAGATCAATAATATGTCAGTAGTTTCCAATTCAGTTGTCGACCTTTTCATAAATCAGGTCGAGCTACTTGAGGCATTCCAGTATTCCAGTATAAGTGCTATTTTCGCACATTGCGTGTCGCAAAAGTCAATTAAAAGCAAGCGGCAGGAAGCGACAAAGCTAAATTCAGCTTGCTCGTGTTCAGTTCAATTATAATTTAATTTGGAGATTGGTCTGACCCTGCGTGCGACACGCTAATGGTACTCGTTTCCTAAGCTCCCTCATTCTTCTGTTCAAAAAGGAAAACAAAGACGGAATACAGCACCAAGGTGAAAAAAGCATTGCAAGAAGAGCAATAGTGATGAAATCAGAACATACAACAATCGAGTCGTTAGTTACTCTGCATTCAATTGAAAGTTAATGGAGCAGAAACAAAAAGTTGATTGGGTCTATAACGCTTAAAGAATTCCTGTTGACCTGGGTACCAAGTGAAGGCATGTTTACCATGTTGTAAATCACAAATATCTAGTCGCCCTCGAACTTGTAAAACACTTTTAATTCCCAAATTTGTGATGTTTGTAGCAGTTGCTCGGTTTCCAGTTATCCCCTGATGTATTTGTCATTTGTGTCTGGAAGTTACCCAGGCATGTTGTTGGCGTATTTTGGGATGATAAAGCATTTCCAGCAAAAGGAGAAAAACCTGACATGGCCGGAAAAACAAAATCTATGTCTGCGCGCAGGAATAGCACAAAGATGTACAATTCGCATACATAAATAAAACTGAACAATGCGCGCGTTGTGACTGTTTGAAGTGTTGTGCAATGCCAAATATTTGCGCTGCACAGCTCGCCCGCAGCAGAAAGTAGAACCCATCTTGAAGTAAGCATCTCTTCAATTTGCATTTCCTTCTCTTATCATTTTGCGATGAAGGAGCGAGACTGATGCTGAAGCGAGATTGAAAATTGCAAATGAGGCAAACAGCGACGTTTTAATTAAAACTAATGACTAAATTGATCGTTAAATAAGTCATCATAACAAGCACGCGTTTTGTTTTGTTAATTGGCGCAATTATATGCGACCACAGCGGCCTAATGACGGCTTTTTGTCTAAGATGCGCCAATGCGGAGCAGGGGGGGCTTGAGCACAATTACGTTATCGATTCATTTCGGTTTCAGCGTGCAGTGGCGGCTTGGATCTACAGGGGCCTTTGTTTCTCCAAGAGCCACCGCATCGGGTCGAGTTTAGCAATAGCTCAGGTGGCAGGGTCGACTGCACTGCTCACGGCAGTCCAACACCCGAGGTTGAATGGATTTCAGCGGATGGGTCTTCAGTGAGACAGGTACTTACTGAATTTAATATATAGACATACAGGGACAATTCCTTGACAGTAAAAATGCAAGAAAACCTCACCAGTTCTGTTTTCATTTCTAACCGAGGATCGTAAACATGGGTTCTCTTTCTTTTTTCCTTTAAATTTAATTCCCGCATGTTAGGCAACCAAATCTACAACATGGTACATATGTGGTACAAAACAAAAGTAAAATCAACTACACAATACAAACCAACAAACCAATCAAACTAAAATATTTTACTATTTTAGTCATCAATTATGACATTAGTTCAACACTTTCACTATCATATTGAAGTATCTAATAATTAAACAATTAATTCCTGACTCAGTAATAAACAAAACGTCTAAAAGCAAATAATAGCGAATAATGTTTCGAATTATAGGTATGCGATAAAGTCCGCTTTTTGTGTGTTTTCCTCTTTGTTTCGCCAATTTTTTATATTTTCGAAAGTTTTTCAATGTAAAAGTTTAATTGACTTTTCATGTCAAATAGACAATCATCACTCTGCCAACATAAGTGCAGTTATTTATAATATGCTTCAGGACACATTTGTCATGCAATTGCAATATAAGTGAAATTATTCGTGTACAAATTGTATTGCAAACTGTCCACAAACTTTCCATGCCAAAAAGGACATGGTTTGTGTATTGATTGTCCGCGTACGCGTTTTTTGTTGTGCACTTAATTTAAATACACGACACGAAGAAAATATGCACGTTTAGCATGTAAATGCACAACCATTTTCAATTCCACACGGTACTAGTACGTCGTATTACAGCTTTCTGTAATACTGACTGTTCTAGCGAAGGAAATTTCGTTATTCGCGCTGCATAAAATAGGTTAGGTCATAATGCATCTGTTGTGTGGTGGTTAATAGCCACGACAGAAATTGTATAGCATTATAATATTATATTTAAATTTATCTCTGGCAAATAGGAATTTGTTACAAATACACTGCACATTCATAAACTTTGTACAGTAAGCAATACACAATGAATTCGAGCCATATTCCCTGGACACTCATAAATTTCGCCTCGGTGCTGCCGCACGGTGAGCCTTTAAACACGCCGCGTCGCCCTTTTTCGCAAATCCTTTGACGATGGAGCCGAGGAAACTCAATAAGGCAAATGCCTCGCATTTGCTCGACTTTATACGCCGATTGATTGTTATACCCTGGCGCACTGCGTACATCTGCCCGGCTTTTATTATTTTCGCTCGCAATTACGTTTTCAATTTATTTCGCCTACGTCTCAACGATGATGTCTAAATCAATTTGGCCAACTATTTACTGTGCGCGCGGCGCAGGAAGAAAGTCTGCAGCGATTTGCGTTTGTTGCAGATTCCCGATTTAAGATTGTTATTTCCCAATGGGTCCATGGTTTTCCCGCCGTTCCCAAGTGAGAGATATCGACACGATGTGCACACGGCAATGTATAGATGCCGACTGCGCAGCACGTTGGGGAAAGTACTTAGTCGGGATGTGCATATTAAAGCAGGTAAGTTACTTTTGCACAAAACGGAAAAAGCAATTGAGTGAAAATCTTGTTTGGAAAAGAGTTCTGCGATTGGCATAATGTAAGCATTTTGTTGCATAGCTTTAATGAACATTATTTTTGACGACAAGCTCATGAAAACTTTGATTAAATTTAGAACAAGACGAAATGAGTGTGGTGTTTGGTTTATGATTTTTGGGAAAAACCTAAAGAGCTAATCAAGGAAAAACGATCGAAATTGTATTTTTATGGTATTTAATTGAATTTGGAATGGAAATGATAATTGTTCATAAGCATATTAATGTATTGCACAAAAGAAAATCTTTGTTTTATTCTTGAATTTAGGTTTCTCTCAAAATGTCACTCACGTTTCGAATTTTTCAAGTTTCAAACACTTTATTTTATTAAATACGCTATAAATTACCACGTGAATTTTTTACACCTCGTTTTTTTTTTTTGATTACATAAATTATTGCCAGCTGCATTTAAAGAAATCCCATGTTCCTTTTGCCCTAGCATAAACACTTCCACATTAATTAGCCCCCATGTACTGCTGCTCAACGAAAGGTTTATTCCTTTTCCCAACCATAATATAATGCAATTTAAAATATGCAGGAAAGGCAAAAGCGTAAAAAGGGCATGTCATTAAAAGTTTTTCGTTGCCATGCTTGGCGTATAACTTGATCATGATAAGCCAGGGTGCACAGCATTTACATTTATATTTCCAGCAAATATCAAGTTAATTTTATTTCGCCCAATTGCCCATTACGTTGCTTTCCTTTTCGGTGCTTTTAAATGCTCACACCAAATTATCCATTTGCTTCTTCAGCTTATCACGCAGCGCATGCAGTTGAATGAATGTTTGCAGCTTGCTCTGCGGCCCCCTCCCCCCTCACCTCTTTTTTTTGCCATCTCGTTGGCAAAACGATCGATTGCGTTAGTTTCACGTCTTCCTTTTTAATATATGTAAAGCAAAGACTTGAAATATTTAATTTAGCCGTATACAAATTCCTTAGATGCCGGCAGGCGTTGAGAATCCTGCTGTGAACTGAATCGTCAAGATGGCGTCGTTGTGAGTGGTTTTCCACCTGCGCGTTTATTGAATTTGTTTTAGGAATGCTGCCGTCGCCGCCTAACAAAACTAATAAAACGCATAAAATCGTGCAAGACTTTGCAGATCCAACGTCGTTGAAATGTTTCAATCCGCTAAAGTTGCTGCGTTTCCCTGGCCTCACGATATAGCCCTCCAAGCGTGGTGATAACCGTGAAGAATTATAGGTGAAACTTTGTCGAATTTATCTCTATCCCAAGTTCATAAATTCGCTTTTTTATGTCGCCTGAAATGAAAAATATTAGTCGTGTATACGCGTTTTATATCAACTCAAATAAGTCCAGAGTGCGACTGGTGGCGGCGGCGTACGTCCGCGTTTCCTTCCTTTGCTCTATTATTTTTTCGCGTTGCCAGAAAAAGACTTGTTCGAACGTGGAACAAGCTCGCTTCCTACTTGTCTCCTCTGGCTTGCGACAGTATTTCTCCTTTCTTACTGCGCCCTGTGCGGAATAATCGCCGAAATGTCGAGGTTGTAATTTCCGGCGACTTCCATTTGTTGCGGAGCGCCGAATGTGTCGAAGTCGCTTCTGTTCTCTGCCTTTTCACGCCAAATTAACCCGAGGCATGGCTTGTATTCGGAGAATTTCCCACGTGCCTAGCTAACGCAAACTTAGTTTCTAGTACATTGCAAAAGCAAAATCAGCATGGGTATTGAAATATCACCGATGCAAAGTGGAGTTAGATAAGAAACAAGTTGATCTTTAAAGTGACTTCTCTGAGTTAATATTAATAAGGACCCAACCTGCATAATAATAGTATAAAGGGTACTTATTCTAGTGTTGGTGTATTGCAAGTAGCCTACTTATATATAATCCCCTGAAACTCATGATAAATCAATCTCAAGATAAATCTCCCATCATAGTTAAATGGACATGTGTTGTAGGAACAAATTCCCAACATGCAATTTTAATTACCTCCTCGGCTCCCAGCCAAAAAGCCTATAAAGGTCCATAACGCGCTGCACTCACCTCCTTAGGACCTTTATTACGCTGATAACACAGCAAACACCAATGGCATCGCAAGCATTAAAAAGCTAATAAATTATTGGAGTGTAAGTTCGCAGACTCACATTCATTAGCTTTCAGCGTGCACATGCTCCCTGCTTGCCACCACTACACCGCAGAACATCACATTTTACTTTATCCGCCGTCCACATTCCGCATATTTGCGTGCATTTCACAATAGCAGCAAGAAAAGCGCGTTATGCAGAAACTATGTTACTACGACTACAACGACAAGTGTGTGGGGATGCATTTACAATATGGCAGTATGGTTGGCAATAGTTTTGCGCGCTCGCGATACGCAAACTCAACGTAATTAATATTCGCATGTTGGGTGGCTCTAACTGCCAACAATTTGCGAGCGCGCGCTCTACGCTGGTATAATTGCGAATACATATTTAATTTATAATTAATTTCTATGCACATAATTCTGCAATGCTTGTGTCGCTTGTCGATGCTTAGGTTGGCGCACTTCCTCCGAGTTGTGCCGCGTCATATGCCAGCGACTAATTAAATGTACTTGGGGCTTCCAGTAGAGGTTAACCAGTCCTTCGAGAATTGCGTGATGGAAATGTTTGAGAAACATTGGTAATATTTTTCCCCTGCTGTTGCTCTTGTTGTGGTTATCAATTGTGAGTTGAAACGTATAACGGACCAATTAATAGCAGCATTGTTGGGTGGTATTCTAAAATAGAATTTTCCTTTTTATCAAAATGTATTTTAATGTAGTTAACTTTAGGCACAATCAAGAGCAATGTCACAAAAAGGAACCCTTTTGAAGATCTCAGAATTCCAGCCGAGTGCAAAATCATGCTCTGCAGGCACAGACGCGATTTCCTTCCTGCGAAATTTTAAATTGCTCGCCTTTTATTAGCCCGTCGTAAATAGCCGGCAAAATGCACTGCCAGCGAAAATCCCACATCTAACAACGCCCATTTCACGAGTTCCATTCTCCGTCGATGGGCGCTAGATACTAATAATTTTTCAAATTGCAACTTCTACAGTTGCGGAATCATCTCTTCCGACCATCACAAGGAGAGATTCATTAGTGTAGAACCGCGATGCATTCGCCGATCGATAACTGCACACATTCTGCCTACAACCCACTCAACCAGCCAACTGGAGTCAGTCCCATCCAGGATGCACGTATGATGGATAGCTTCAATTATCCAAAAATGTCGGTGGAGCGTGCCGTATTTTACGCCGAAGTGATATGCAGAACCGCACGTTGAATAATTGATATCATTTAAAAGCTTCCCAGGTAGACACCATCGACCGTCTCGCCAGTGTTACAAGCCCAATGGGGAGCGCAATTTCGTCCACCAGCTGCTAAATATAAATTCAGCTCCTTGGGGCTCATTTGCTTTAGTGTTGCTTTTATTTGGGCAATAGCGGTACTTAGCAATATCACCTCAACACGTAGCATGTTGCTATGCATTTTTATTATTCAACTTGGCTTTGATGCGCATGCTGCGCGCATAGAAAATCAATCGCGAGAACTTGTTGTGCATGTGGGCGCATAAAGCTGTGCTTCTTTACGGCTTCATTGTGTTGTCCTTTAGCTTCGGTGAGCTTTGAGACTACAAGCACGCTGAGCTTTTACTCGCGCAGCGGGCGTTCATCGTGCTCGAGCGTCAACCAGGGAGGTGTTCTTTTCTTTCCTTTCTATCTAGCTTGATTAAAATGTAATATTACAACGCATCATACAGATGACCTTTTACAAGCAAGATCTTAAGCAATGGGAATTAATCGTCGACTCTAAATAATTTCCTTTTCTTTCTTCGTCCGCAGTGGTGAAACAAAAATATGAAATCCAAGTCCATGATGAATATGTAATTGCTGGCAATACAGCTGTGTTCAAATGTCAAATCCCGCACTATGTCGCCGACTATGTTATGGTCACATCATGGGTCCAGGACTCTGCTATCAACATCTATCCAAACACAGACATCGGCGGCAAATACGTTGTCCTTGCTAATGGCGATCTCTACATTAGCAACGCCGGCCCTGCCGACGGCTACAAGAACTACGCCTGCAGGACAGTCCATCGACTCACAGGTAAGCCTCCTCGCCGCCGCCAAGGGTTTTGCACAAATTACGGAAAACCACCAAACTCCAAGACTTGCTTGATGCAATAAAAGCGAGCCTAGCGTCGAGAGGACAACAAAGTTTAATTTGAATTTTTAAGCAGGCAACGGTGCGCCAGGAAAGAAACGTCTTTATTAGCATAATTCATGCACTTTTCCAGGATCCAACCTAATGAAAAGTTATTCAAACTTTTACAGCGCATGATGGGCGCCGCCAGAATGAAAACAAAAATTCAACAACAGCAAACTTGGCATACGTTAGTCGCTTGCTTTGGCCTCAAATAAAAGTTACACCTTCAAAATTAAACTGAGTTTTAAAATGTTAGGAAGTAATTCATTTCGTTGCGCAAACTAACTACAACTGGCGTTTTTTATTTGTAATTTTAGTTGCTAAACAAATACTCGAAACAAATGCAACGTTTTAAATTTGTTGGGAACGTTCTGTGCAGTTCAACTTTCCAATGAAATTTTTCGCAAAAAGTTTCACTGTGCGCGTATGTTTTGCGTTTGTTTATCACATTATCCACCGAGCATTTTGTGTCCCCGCCTGCAACTAAAAGGGCCATAAATAAACCCTGGGAAACTATTGAGAGTGCAAAAAAAAAATAGAATGGGCACGTAATCTGTTTCGATCTAAAACACGCCAAATTTGTAATAGGTGCTATAAATTCAGTGACGCTTGACAAAAGCCATGATCGGTTTCGCTATTTTTGCCATGCCCAATTTTATAGTTATCGATTCAAACTTATTATTCTTGTATAGAGCAGGAGTATGATAGTGTCGCCCTCTTCGAAAATGCTGCTTCTCTACCCTTTCTCCATTTGTATTTTTAATCTAAAAGCAAATCTCCCAAAGGAACGGATGTACTCCAGCAAATTGCTCTCAAACACTTCTATGCAAATTTGATAAACATTGCAGCCGCCGTTGAAGACTTGCCCATCTCATCTTCGCTGGTGATTGTTATTACAGTTGCGCATACTCTCCGCGAGTCTAGGCGAATCTAATGTGCAGCGCAATTGTTTTGCTTCGTCCTGCTTTCTTCCGACTGTAGCCGGCAACTGCAACGTTTCATCTCGCAAATGAGAGATGAATGAGAGGACATGGTGCGGTTGGAGTAAAATCTTATCTGCAATTATCTCATGCGGGCACATTTGAATGCTGGGCGCGTATTTTATTTCCTCTCCGAGCATGTTGATGTCCTGCAAGCGTGTGCAAACGAAGCATTATTTGCAGGCGAGGTACAGATAAGTGGATATCCAGGGAGAATCATTGTCACTGAACCGAAAGACACTCTACAACCTAGCATCACTGCCGGCAAGTATAATTCACGGCGTGTGGGCCTGGGCGAGGACGTTACACTACCATGCGTCGCTCAGGGCTATCCTATTCCTAGTTATCATTGGAAACGCAAGCTGCAGGGACAACGTGTACCTGTTGCGTTGGGAGAAAGACTGACTATGCTCACAGCTGGTCTATTGAAGATTTCAAAGGTAATTTGCGCATAGTTGGAAGCGTTATAAAATGCTAAACGAGAAATTCCTCTTAAAATGAAAATTCTTGTAGTAAAGCCCATATTAAACGTATTAATCACTTCCAGGTTAGATTAGAAGACCGTGGTATATACGAATGCTATGCCAATAACTCCGCAGGTGAGGAAAGTGTGGAAGTCACGCTAGAAATCACCTCATCCCTAACGGCCCATGTGCAACCTCAAGTCCAGGTCGTAGACGTTGGTAAGGAAGCTACCTTCCAATGCATTGTAGGTGGTTACCCCATCTCCCAAATCAGCTGGATGCACAATGGTAAACCAATCGCACCCGACAATCGCGTCGAAGTCATGGTCGAACCTCCACGCCTAACCATTCGGTCATTATCCAAAGACGACCGCGGAATGTACCAGTGCATTGTGAGCAACAATTGGGATCAAGCGCAGGCAACCGCCGAGCTTGATATGGGCGACGCTGGACCTGAGTTAGTCTACTCCTTCTCCGAGCAAACTTTGCAGCCCGGCCCGACTGTATCACTGAAATGCGTCGCATCTGGAAACCCGCCGCCACAATTTACATGGACTTTGGACGGCTTTCCAATACCGGATCATCCGCGCTTTCTCGTCGGCCAATACGTTACAATCCAAGATGATGTGATTAGCCACGTGAATATCTCCCACATCAAAGCGGAAGATGGCGGAGAATATACTTGTATAGCAGGCAATAGTGTGGGGAAGATTGCCCATAGTGCGAGGGTGAATGTTTTCGGTCTGCCCTTTATACGTCAAATGCCAAAAATCACTGGGATTGCTGGGTCCAGCCTGATAATCAAATGTCCGGTCGCTGGGTATCCGATTGAGACGATCACTTGGGAGCGCGAAGGGCAAACGCTACCGGTGAACCGCAGGCAGCGCGTATACGCAAACGGAACTTTAGTTGTTGAACAAACACAAAGAAAAGAGGATGCAGGGACGTATACGTGCCAGGCGCAGAATCGTCAGAGGAACTCGTCCCGACGCGATGTGGAAGTCCAAGTTATCGGTAAGTCAATAAAATCATTCCCCTTTTCAAAGCTGCTGCGCGCGAGCTGCAAATTTAAGACAGGCTGAAACTTTCCGTGTTCCGACAGTGCCGCCGAAGATATTGCCCATAAATCCGATGACGGATTTGCTGCGAGAGGGAATGCGCGCGGCGATAACGTGCGTTATAATGGAGGGTGATTTGCCAATTGCCTTCAGATGGGAGAGGAACGGAAAGCCCGTCTCGAACAACGTCGTGCTGGGCACAGTCGTAAGAAGAATCGATGAATTTTCATCATCACTAATCATCGAGCAAGTTTCCTCGACGCACAGCGGAAATTACACCTGCATTGCGAGCAATGTCGCTGGCGCTGAGCGATACGGAGTTCCATTAACCGTTAATGGTATTTTAAATATCTCTAGCAAACACTTTAGGACCTCAAATAAAAAATATCTGTAATGTCGCTTATTATTCTAGTACCACCTCGATGGACAGTGGAGCCGGTCGATTCTAATATCGCCGCTGGACAAGAGGCAACATTAAACTGCCAAGCCGCCGGTTATCCCACACCTGTGATAACATGGAAACGGGCTGTTGGTAAGTCTCATACAAAATAATTTTTATTGCCGTTGGTTTACATTTACGCCGTGTCTAGGAAGTCAACCGGGTGAATATAAAGATTTCCTTTTCGAGCCCAACGTGCAGCAACAATCAAACGGCTCACTCACATTTAAGCACCTATCCAAAGAAAACGAAGGGCAGTACTTATGCGAAGGCAAAAACAACATCGGCACCGGTGTGAGCAAAGTTATTTTCCTCAAAGTCAACGGTAAAGCTGATGCGATTAATACACGTGGCGGCTTTTTTAATTAGATTTTTCAGCTCCGGCGTATTTCCCACAAAAAACCAAGCAGATCCAAGTGGTGAAAGGTGAGCAAGCACATTTGCAATGCTCGGCTGTCGGCGACACGCCGATGGAAATAATGTGGAAGATGGGCGGGCAGCAAATCGTCAGCGACGCCGATCAAAGGTATAGCATTCGCGAACAGCCGCTGGTTGAAGGCATGGTCTCCGAGCTGGGCATCGAACGAACTATCCGACAGGACACGGGAGTTTTTATGTGCGCTGCGTCTAATGCTTACGGACAGGATGAAATGAACATCCAGTTGATTGTGCAAGAGATACCAGAATTCCCCAAGAACGTGCGCGTAACAGAGCAGTTAAGCAGATCGATCGGCGTCTCGTGGACACAGCCGCACGCCGGAAACAGTCCGATCAGCAATTACATCATCCAATACAAGGAGGGTTTAGGTACACTTCAGTTCTCCTCAGCTCGATGCTCTTTTTAACACACGTTGTGCGAATAAAAATTGCAGATCCTTGGCCGACACAGCCGTCGAAAGTTTCCGTACCCGGATCGCAAACGTCTACAACGGTGGAGAATCTAAAGCCATCGCAGATATATCATCTCCGAGTATTGGCCGAGAATCGTCTAGGGCTTAGCGAGCCGAGCCAGGTGGTTCAAGTGAGCACTCTGGAAGAGGTCCCGAGCGGGACGCCGTTGGACGTACGCGCGGAAGCTAAAACATCGTCCGAGTTGATGGTAACGTGGGAGCCGCCGCCGAGAGACACGTGGAACGGAAATCTATTGGGTTATCACGTTGGCTTTCAATTAGCTACGAAAGACTCCAACGATCGGGCTGGAAGTTATACGTTCAAAAGCGTCGAAGTCCGCCCGCATTTCGGAGGCGAGGCATTACTACAGGGTCTTAAGAAATACGCGACGTACAACATTATAGTTCAAGTAAACACCTCTTTAATCCTATTGCAAATCCGCACGTTAAGATGATGCTTATTTAGGACTTGTTTCATTGCAGGCATATAACAGCAGAGGGTCAGGTCCAGCAAGCGATCAAGTCAGCGCAAGGACGCTGGAAGATGCACCCTCAGTCCCTCCAGAGAACGTACAATGCTCTGTCCTTAGTGCTCAAAGTCTCCACATATCATGGGAGCCGCCACAAGTCGAAGGTCGCAATGGCATTATTGAAGGCTACAAAGTGACTTTTCACTCAATCGGCGAATGGTTCGGTGAGTTAAATAAATGACCGTAATTGATGTTTCTGTTGCGGATATTAATCACCCCACTTACTCTAGATAACGATGATCAGCAAACGAAAGTAATTACTCAGCAACGTACAACAATCACAGGCCTCAGGAAATACACCAATTATAGCATTACGGTGCTGTCGTTTACCATGTCTGGGGACGGCGTACGATCCGACGCAGTCTTTTGCCATACAGAGGAAGACGGTAAGAACCTGTTTCTTGTTTCAGGAAGCAAATGATCTTGAACGATATTAATGTATTTGCTGTACCAGTGCCGTCTGCGCCAGCCGAAATAAAAGCCGTCCTGAGCGCGCCCAATAAAATCCTCGTCTCCTGGCTGCCCCCGAGATATAGCAATGGTGCTCTGGTCGGCTATACGTTCTATATTGGAACCTTAGTTGATGGACGGGAAGAAGGCACTAATAAGAGAGTGCTAAGTCCAACGACGGAAATGTTTGAGATCACCAAGCAAGACGGCAGCACTTCTACGTGCCAATTTTGGGTAACAGCCTCCACGCGGGTAAGGAACTTGTATTTAATTATGAATTTCAATCAAGGCACCCGTAAATAAGTAACTTCCTTGCTGCCTGTATCCCAAGTCTTTCAATTCGGTTTATCAGATTGTTATTATTTGTTGCAGGTTGGTGAGGGCGAGGGTACGCGTGTTGTAACCGTATCATTATCGAAAACAGTCCCCGCCAGAATAGCCTCATTCGGGCGCGAAGTCGTCAGTGCGTGGAAGCAAGACATTATCCTGCCGTGCAAGCGTGTCGGTATGCCGGTGCCAAATCCAATTTGGCGCATAAACGATCAGCCGCTCGAAGTGGGCGGCCGGCGTGTTATCACCCCGAATGCCACGTTGGTCATAAAGGACATTCAGAATGTTGATGAGGCGAACTACTCCTGCAGTGTGGAAAATCAACATGGAAAGGATGAGATTCACTACAGCCTCAAGGTGCTCGTTCCACCGGAGCCGCCGTCACTGACCGTTGTAGACGCCTTCACGGATAGTCTGCACCTGCGTTGGTCAGATCAAAAGAATGGCGGCTCGCCCATCCTGGGCTATGTGATCAACTACAAGCGAGATCATGGCGATTGGGAGGAATTGCAAATATCAGCGCGAACCGATGAGTACATGCTGCGAAATTTGTGGTGTGGGACGAGATACTCGCTCTACATAACAGCATTTAATAGGATCGGCACTGGATTGCCCTGTGACATCGTCACGGCACACACGAAGGGCACAGGTAATTGAACACAGTAACATATGCAATTCAAAGCATCCAACTTAGTGGATTATTTTACGTTTAGTGCCTGTGAAACCGAAACAATCGCAAATGCTCACGATGAACGCAACTGTCGTCACTATATGGTTGGACTCTTGGGGAGACGGTGGCTGTGGCATTCTGTACTTTGTCATCGAATACCGCGCTGGCCGACACTCTACATGGATCATGTCATCTAACCATGTTAAACCAACGGAAAGAATCTACAGCATATCGGAGTTATGGCCAGCCACCGAATACCAGCTGAAAGTCACTGCGCATAATAATGCTGGTGACTCACCTGCCATTTATAACTTCACCACGCTGACACTGCTAGGCTGTGAGTTATATGCGGTGGCAAATATCAGCATTGCAATTAATCACCTGATGCGTTCTCTTTCCACCAGTCGCTCCGGAACTGTCGCCGCCCGTTTCGCATTCCGGAGATCATCCGTTTGCCAGCGCACGAGTCCTCGTGCCCATTATCCTCACCCTTCTGTTCATCATTGCGCTGGTTGCCACAGTCTTCTGGAGGCGTAGTTAGTAGCCACGTTTTAATACCCAGCCGTTATTTCACTACCAGCGTTTTATGTGTTATAGAAGTTCGCCAAGATAGAGATCGGAATGTGAGGACACTCGGGGAGTCTTCGTCAATGGCGCAAATTCAGAACAAGCAGAATCGGGATCAGCAGTATCTTGCTGTACGTGTGGGACGCGGGCCACAGCCTGTTGCCGCTGAGGATGCTTACAAAGCGGAATCGGCCGATTACATCGAAGACATCTGTCCATATGCAACTTTTCAGTTATCGAAACCGGCGTACAGCGAAAGTTCGTACAGTGGCAATGTCTATAGTGGACCGTACCATTCGGTACGAGGGTCTTTTGTATATCATGATGTTAAACCTCCACCTATTGATAAGTTTAAGTTAGGACATGTAAGTTTCTCTTATTGTTTGGTTGAGTTAAAATCTGTTTATCTGCGTGATCGTTTTTCCTTTGCTAATGACCTACACTTCATTCAGTTAGTGTTTGGTACTTAGTGTAAACTATATAGTCCCCTAGAATTCTTAATTGAGCGTTTGTTTCACTTTTAGAGCAAAGAACCTGAGTATACAAAAGTTCGACGAAAAGGCGGTCGCCTAAGAGATCCGCATTCCGAGAGTCAAGGTAATTAATCACCAATGTCTCAGCACATTGTCGTCACGACCACAATTTATCAACGTTGTGGGCCATTGCTGCTCCCCAATCGCACGTCAAATTCTGTACCCTGTGTTGGTCTACCAGCCGTGCATAAACAAGCCGTCATTTGATCGTTTCAGAATCAGATAATTTGGGCAGCACTGACTCAGAAGTGAAGAAGATATTAACCCTCCATCTGCCTATTTCAGAGTACGATACCCTGGGCAGCGATTCGGAGGGTGATGGGCGAGCGACTAGTCAAGAACTGATGTCGTTCTCTCATCGAATGCGAGGTAGGTGCTATATCTACGCACATTCCTTTATTGACCACTTGTGTTGCGTTCCAATTGCCCACTTTAGGAGGAGCGGAAGGCTCGAGTTCCTCGTCTGAGACCTCCCCACAAACAGGGAGCATCAATCGGAAAGGATACCCAACCAGAAAGAGCAAGTCCAAGGCGATCCCCATGAACAAACGGCACGTGCGCAGCAGTAGCGGGTATTCTAGTCACAACGATGAAACCACGTTCAGTATATCGCACAGCTTCAACGACCGCATTCACCCGCCCAGCCGCTTCTCGGACATGAGCGACCCCGAGTGCGAGAAGGCGCACAAGCACCGCGGCATGTCCCGGCTGACACGCGAGGCGTTCCAGATCAACGTTTAATTTTGCATACTGATTGCAACGCAACGTAATAATGTGTAAGTATGATTTCGAATCGTGGGCCTAAGCGACAAGGAATGAATCGATGCAAAAAAGAGACTGGAATGAATGGCAGGTGCCTTGGATGGAAATGCCCCGCGCCGAAGCAAACATGCGGCACGAGGCGTTTTCTACATATAAAATTGGTTATTAATCTTCCTCACACATGGAATGTGCCAAATCCGAGCTTGATAATAAGACGATGTGTATAGAGGCAGTGTAACTGTATGTTATAGATTTTATAGATTGTTACCGATAATGTTATTGCAAACATGTGGGTCTCACGTTATCTAGTTGCAGTGTTGTTGTTGTTTTTACCATCACTCAACGGAGGCAGTCTGATAAAAACCACAGGGACACATTACACGAAAACCATTTAACTAACTGTCATAAGTAATTCATCTTTCCTGTATAACATTCAATCAACATCGTTTTTGGATATACCTTTTTATTGTACGAATATGATGATAAGAATGGACAATGTAAACTAATAAACGAATAAATAAATGGTGGTCAACACAATGTCAATTACTTAATATTTATCTCACTTTAAGTATTGCTTTTCAATCACTAATAGAGAAGGGAGTATCATTAAGCACATTCCTTTATACAAATTAAGTGTTTTGTTTTGTTGGAATTGCTCTTCAATGGCCTACATGCAAGCTATTGAACTCCTGTTCCAAAATGCTCTTAAATACTTGATTAAACACAATTGCTTATCAACTAATCATTGAATTAGTATGATATATAAGACAATTTACTGCAATTTGTTCTGACTTCGACAATCTCACAACACCATGTCGCTTCTAGTTTTTCTAATTCTCATAGTTGGCACAGCTGTTAATGGGCTAGACAATGGCTTAGCAAGGACACCTCCCATGGGGTGGATGAATTGGCAGAGATACAGATGTGAAACGGATTGTGAGAAGTATCCAGATGAATGTGTTAGGTATAGCTTACTTACCCACTCATTATATACCACAATATCCGCAAGCAAATATCATTTGTAATTTTTTTTTAATAGTGAGAAACTATTTAAAACCATGGCTGACAGAATGGTTTCTGATGGTTACCTAGCAGCTGGTTATGAGTACATCATCGTAGATGATTGCTGGAGTGCAAAGGAACGTGACGAGAACCAAATGTTAGTTGCTGACCCAATGAGGTTCCCAAATGGAATGAAAGCATTGGCAGACTATGTAAGTCGACTTAATCATTTTAGCAAATTACCTAAAGGATAAATATGCTCTTGGTATGTGAAAGATTCACAATCTGGGACTCAAATTCGGACTTTACGGTGACTACGGCACACATACGTGTGCTGGTTATCCAGGAAGTATTAATCACATGGAATTGGATGCTAACACTTATGCTTCCTGGGGTGTTGATTATGTTAAATTAGATGGATGTTATGCTAAATCTGATGGAATAGAAGAAGGTCGTTCAATTACAATTACTTTTCTCATTCATCAACCATGATCTGAACTCATGTTATTCCAGGTTATGCCACATATGGAAGATTTTTGAATGCCACAGGACGTCCCATTGTTTACTCTTGCAGTTGGCCAGCTTACCAAGAAACAGCTGGAAGACATGTAAATAATACCGTCATCAAACGACAACACACTGCTAAAGCATGAATATATTTCTCCTTCAGGCAAATTATGAAGCCCTTGCTAAAACGTGTAACCTTTGGAGGAATTATGGTGATATCCAAGATTCCTGGGGTACTGTCCAAGCCATTATTGATTGGTTTTCACTCCATCAAGATAGATTAGCGCCTTATCATGCTCCAGGACACTGGAACGATCCAGATATGGTAAGGAAACAATAACCAGATGAACTATCCAACTATCACGTTTTTCTCTTCTGTGCCTAATTCAGTTGGTCATTGGTGACTTTGCATTAAGTTATGAACAAAGTAAATCCCAGATGACAATCTGGTGTCTTACTGCATCGCCATTGATAATGTCTAATGACTTAGTTAACATTGACCCTAAACTCAGAGACATTCTCTTGAATAAGGAAGCGTTGGCAATCAACCAGGACGCATTGGGTATTCAAGGATTGCTTATTAACAGCAGGAATAACATCAAAGTCTGGCGCAAGCCTATCATCCGTAATAATTGCGCACAAGACACTTCGTATGGTCTTGGTTTTGTTAGCTACCGTGACGATGGTCTAAAGTACGCAGTCAAATATACTCTAAGCGAATTGGAAATGAATAATCCAAGTGGATACGATATTCTGGTGCGCTAGTAAGTTCTAACAAAGTAGAGCTTATTAGCAACTGTTTTGTTCGTTCTAGGATGTGTTTACCGGCGAAAGGTGGGTCGCAATGGATGAAATCAACGTCAGAGTACCGCCAAGTGGTACGTACACAATAATTTACTGACCTTTCGTAGAAATTCTGCAGGAATTAACTGTGTTGCTATGTGTTGTAGGAGCAGTTTTCCTCAAGGCAACTGTGCGAGAATGAAGCCAATATATATACATGTAACTCAGCTGTTATTTTGTATGAATAAGACTTACAATGAATCCATTTACTGCTTTCACAAATGATGCACTGTTCTACACATTACTTCAATACTTTTCACACACATTTTACACTTTTGCTTGCGGAGAGATGCTTGCAAAGGACGCGTCGGACGCTAACGGTCAATGTTCAAAATTGTATCAAACTAATTGTAAATCAGTATGTGTTGCTCCATCTAGTGGCGAAGAGTAAAACTTGTTTATGCAAATGTAGTCTTCGTCTTCAGTCTCCATTAGTTGAAATTTGAAATATATAATTTGGTTGTGAATAATTTCTTTTATTAATACCATATATACGTTGTTGAAATAAACAAATAATAATTAAAACGGTTGTAAATAGCTCTTGGTAACAATCTCAATTTATTTCATATTGATAACATTCCTCAATTCATGATTTTATCAACAAAATTATATACTTTACCTACAATTCTGTAAACAAGTTAAATTTACTTAAGATTATCGTCAACTGGGTTAAGTGCCTTAACGGGGCCGAGTATCCACTCAAAAAAAATCAAATTAAAAAATCAATGATAAACATGAATGAAAGATTAGTTGAATGCCTCTTAAGTGGAAAAGTACTATAAATGTTAGTTGGTTTACACTCTCAAGGGGATGGATGAATTGGCAGAGATACCAATGTGAGACTCATTGTGTTGATTATCCAAATGAATGACTAAGGTAAATGAAAGAAAACTACACAAAATAATAACCACTTTGTTTAACAACTATGGTTCTATTGATATAGTGAGAAACTGTTTAAAACCATCGCTGACAAAATGGTTTCTGATGGATACCTAGCAGCTGGTTCCAGAACCAATTCGGTTCCCAACTGGAATGAAAGCAGTAGGTGACTATGTAATAAATACTTCAACATTAAAAACAGAAAACTGATAACAACCTAAAAATTTGCTGGTTTTTGATAGTAGGTTCATAATTTAGGTCTTAAGTTTAGTCTCTATGGTGATTTTGGTACCAAAACCTTACCAGGTTACCAGGAACCTTTAGAGCACCAGGTAACTCATTTATTCTTACAGTGAGAAAAGAAGAAAAATATTTTGTGTGCAGTCCAATTATGAAGCCCTAATATCAATCTGTAATCTATGGCGTAACTTTGAAGATATTATGGATTCCTGGACCAGTGTAAACTACATCAAAACCAAAAGAGAATTGCTCCTTATTCAGTTTTTGGACATTGGAATAATCCTGACATGCTACTAAAATCTCATCTCTTTGCATCTATTTTATTCAAATTATAAACAACTTATGAAGTATGTAGCTGATCATCGGCAATTTTGGTCTTAGTTACAAACAAGCTAAAGCCCAGATGAGAATCTGATGTTTAATGGCAGCTCCTATAATCATGTCCAATGACTTGGTCAACATCCACCCAGCATACAGAGAGGTCTTGCTGAAAGAGGCAGTTGTCATTAATCAAGATGTTTTAGCTATTCAAGGAATGATGGTTGTGAAAACAAATAATATCGAGGCGTGGGTTAAACCAATCAGGTGTCCTAAGGAAAATAAAGTTGCGTTTGGTGTAGGGTTTGTTAGTTATAGAGGTGATGGTATTTTGTATCCAGGTGAGTTTAGTTTTGATGAGTTGGGATTCAAAGATACTGAATACGAACTGATGGATGATTTCATATGAAAGAGATGGAACGTTACGGAAAGTGTGAAGGTTCGAATTGCACCTTCTGGTGAGTTTATTTTGCGAATTAGGTTAGATTTTGATGTTCTTGGTAGAAGAGAGCGTTAAATGTGTGTTTTGTTTGTTTTCAGGTGCTGTTTTCTTGCAGGCAATACAATTGTAGGTTATAATTTAATGTAATTTAGTGTGATTGGTATTGAAGCATTTTTATTTCCAACATTGCTGCGTTTAATTGACATTTGAAGAAAACAAAAGAATCTGAAATACATTTAGCACGTCAGCGATTTAATTCATCAAGTTTTGCGAACAACAAAGCATCCTTTGTGCAGTACACTTAAAAGCTTTTAATGGAATCCTTTAAAATTCAATAAGTTTAAAGGAAAGTCATTCTACTTTTTTCCTCTTTATCCATCATTTCCCCAAGTCCATAATCTCAACGAAAATTGCAATGAGTTAATCTTGTTGAATTAGTCTGCTTGGAATCAAATATTAGACTTGCTTGCTTGACCAACCTAAACAAATATCAGTTGTAAACTCTAACCTACATTCCTTGTACCCTCTAATTGTCATGTCCATGCAACTATTCCATAGTGGTCGTCAGCGTCAGTTGGAAAAGAATCAGCTCAAAGCAAGTGACAAGAATGGGGCCTCGTCATTGTGCACACATCAGGCAAGCGTGCAAGTTGCAAATCCAAATCTCTTAAACAAGTTGGACAAGTGGAATAAACGCGTCCTCTGCAATGCGCGCTCACTGCTCGTTGTATGGCAATAATGAGTGAATTATCAGCGATATTAAAGTGTCTAATTGCGAGCGCAAAAAAGGCACACTGCCTCGATTCGCCGGCTTCCTTCCTCTGGCCGCGTCATTCCGAACCATTTCCCCCCACAATCGCTCCTGGCGCCGATTACGAGTACTCCACTCTTCCTGCCGCCACACGGCCAAAGACGCAATGTGCCACAAAGCATCCATTTTAAAATGATAAAAGAAATTGGCAATTTGTATCAATTCGACACAAAACCCTCACATCCGGCATCGTGGATTCAACTATCTGCGTCATGATCAGCACCCCATTTTAGAGACCAACCCCTCTGGAAATCCCCCATAATGTGAAACAGTCGCCAGAAACCAGCGAGGATGTAACCTCTACTTTTGCTGTTGGTTTCTTAGCAATTGCTAGAAGGTGGTTGAAATTGCAGGAAACACTTGCCACATATGTCAATCAATTCCATTTTCTCATCAACGCACAGAGGTCGTGTGTGTGATTGGCTCGGAGTCGCGTATGTACGTAACAATATTAAATGCACGGAATGATGTAAACGTAATTAAATCGCGTAATCAAACGACAAACAAGCAGCAGAGGAGCGTGTAGTACGCCGCGACGAGCTATCAGAAACACGCCAGTTAGAGGTTTTGTCCCGGTTAATCAATCTCCAGTTTTTGGTTAGTTAAGAGCTCATAAAGGAGCTGGCACGGATGCAAACGTCAGTTTATGGCATGATAATATAAGTAATGAGCGGGTTATTAGCGCCGTGCAGATGTCGCTGACGGCACCCGTGGTGCAGGACCCTAACTGCGAGACGCTCTTGTCCTGTCCCAGTTTGGCCAATTATTATTCATTCCCAGCCTAATGACAATTACCATCTTCTGACAGACGAAATTGAACAAAAGCTACAAAGCTAAATCATATTTTTGATGGGCACGGATGCAATGTAGTTTGAAATAAAAAAAAAATGCGGTTTTTATTGCATGTGATACTTTTTGCTAGAAGGATAATGATGAAAGTTTAATTTCTAGGATTTGCACATTGTGTTTGCTTAGAGGGTTGACACCTCAGCAGCATGAATGGACGGAAAAGCCGGGCAAATCGCAGCCACTTTATGCTAGTCAGCAATTTTCGCATTCAATCGAACACGATTTACACTAGGCAGATAGAAATACACCCCCTTGACTGATATTAAATTTGAATTACTCACTTTAATACGCGGAACGCCGTAATGAAACCCGGAAGGTGGTGCATGCGGGAGGGTATCAAGGGCACATACAATATGAGCAACCCGTTGCGTGTCGAGTGTATCTCATATTCCGTTTTAATATGCGACCAAATGTTGGAGTGGATCTAATCCCAAATTAATAACCGTTTTGTTGACTATCTTTGGATGATCTTCGATGTTTTCGAATTATACCAGACGCCTCACCAATCTACCTCAAAGCTTGAAAAGAAAAAAAATGCATTATATCATAACGAAAAGTTGGGTTATGTTAGCAATGGAATAAAATTTGACTTGAAAATTAAACATAATAATCTATGAATTGCCTAATATTCATGGTAAGAAGTTTGGTTAGATGTTTACTAAATATTTTCTAACTCTTCACTTCAATTCTTCATCTGCATTGTAAGTAATCTCATCCGAATTTTTATCAACTAGCCAATTAGATTAAATTCGACGAAGTTTAATTTTTTTTTCCAAAATTAAATCACTACTAGAATTAATACAAGCCAACATGTTCATATTAATTAAGATGATTTACTTCCAATTGTAAACAAACAAATGATCATTACTATGATATATATTTAGTATTCATTTAGATGGATTTGGGTAAAAAAATTAAATTCCATACTGATTTAATATCAACCATCGCATTCTGATCACATCCGTTTCATCCCATTCATAAGTATATGAGTTTCCAGGAATAATTCCCAATCACCCTGACTACGCAGCAAAACCTACATGCCCTGTCCCTGCGCTGCCCTGTGTGCATCATAATTGTTTGGAATTGCATCAATGCTGTCGCCATGGGCGCGTGCAAACAAAGGCAACTTTCAACAATACGCTGCTCTTCGCTGCCGCCGCCGCCGACGCAGCGGAGATCAAAGTGGCGCGCGATGCGCCAATTGAATATAATACAATTATTATTAATTTCTGCGAAATTATTAAATCACATTCAATGCGATACGCGACATTGTTACAATTTTCGCCGGGATAATTGCATTCCAAAGCTGACAAAGGTGCTGGCATGTTGGGAAACTCATCCGAAATACAATACAGCCAACAAGTTGAGAGTTTAAATCATAAGAGTGAAATTTAATTTAATACATATCGTAAACTTTCGATTAGAATAAGAAAGAAGAGTTGTGGTTCCTCTTCTTGGCTGCTGTTTGATTGGGTATTTTTGGGAGATTCACTGCTTGAATGCAGAAAATTTCCAATCAAACCGACACCAAGTTTAATAACACCAAGATTATCCTGGCAATCGAATCCGCAGCGTGTCACGAATTGCCTCTCTAGCAAATCGTAGCAATAACTAAACTAACTTCGCTTTATTACGTAAAAAGAGTAAAATAGATTCCGTGTGAATAGTATGTTAGCCTGGACGCCGGCGGCAACGCGCCTGGGATCAGGATGAAAGACGCGACACGAAGACCACAGTTATTGGTTTTTACGAGACAAACATGACTGAAATTAAATCCTGAGGCGCACACACTCGACCAGAAAAACATTTCGATATTTAATTCTCGGATAATTCCATCGAGATTAATATTTGGGTGACAAAACTGAGTGCTTGTTCTTTTCAGCGTTTGCCCAATGTTGATACAAGGAGCGTGCGGGAAAATAGCCCTCAATTCCAGAAAGGAAAATATTAATAAACTGTCTTCAAAGGAGAACTATTGTACTCTTTACAGAATGACGCGCATCAATGAAGTTGAGTTTGAAATCATTATCACAACAAATTGGGAAATTCATAGAAAAGTCAACGATTCACTTCATAAATTAACAAATTCAACTTTATAAAGATTTGAAATTAGTTAATAAGAAGGAAAACTAAATACGATAAAATTTACTATAGAAATCAAAATAAAATTCAGAGAAAAATGAAAAATCTATTTCGGAAAATTTAAAAAAGTTCCCTCAAAAAATTGGAATTTATTAATTATCTAAGTAATTAATTAAAGCAAGGCTTACGAATAAAATGAATGAAACTATGAAGCAACTATTTCAACAAAAGAAAACTATTATGCTTGTCCGCACTGAATGACGTAAATCAAAGTAATAAACTCTTGTTAGTTTTTAGCTCAGAATCTCTAGTTGGTTGTTAGCCGCTTAGAGGTGTTTGCTCTATCGACGCAGTTGAGATGCCGTAATGAAGAATTAATTACCAGGGGTTTCTATTATTGCGTTCACTTTACGTGCACACGCTTGATGGCAATCGCGACTTTTCCGCCGCCGCCGCCTTCATTTCGAGCCAAGGCATATTGACTTAAATTATTTAGCGAATAAATTGCAAACGTTTGACTCGACGCACAGACGAGTTAACTCCAATAATGACGTTTTAAGACATTCACTCTCTGCATCTCAATGGTTACGCCTTCATCTCGACAATTTCGCCGAGAGGCGGCATTTGTCGTCCGGCGCAAAAACAAATTTAATTGACTAGAGTCATTGCAAATGCCAGCTTCACATAAAATTACACATTTTCCAACTCACAACATCTCGTAAAATAACAATTCCCTGAACTGTTTCTTCATTTGCCAAAGCAGCTTTTAAAGTTAAGTGCATTAACAAGATTTCTTTCCGTGAGCTGATTTCAATTGTGTTGCTGGATGAATAGCTCGCTACTGTTTCATTGAGCACTTTATGGATTCTGGCCTGGTGTTAGGATGCATGCTGAGAGGCGACATGTCTGGACAATAAAAGTCAATCCAGTAGCTACGATTAGCGTGTAATGAGAGGGTAATGAGCAGTAGGTGGTGGCTACTGTTCATGTGGCGTTGAGGTGTCTTAAGGTGAGGAGCAGGTAATAGGATAAAGGCTTCATTGATAAGCTGGCTACTGTTGGCCTACTAAGTACTGGAGACCTATGGACGTAGTATTAATAATAATATAGTATGCCTAATCTCTATTCATAGTGAATATTGACGAGAATTAGTACTAACTTGGCTGATTAATTAAAGCTAAAGTAGATTGTTGGAATATTTGGAAGCAAAATGAAATTTTTAACTTGATCATAAATCATCTACTTTTACCATTTACCTAGATAATTTTAAATTAATATTTTAAATATTAAATATTGAAAACAAAATTATTGATGGAATAGAAAAAAACAATTATTATTATTTTGAAATTAATTTATATAAACTAAAAATTAAAAATTGATCCTTAAACCTTCAAAAAAGTTAACCTAACCCAACCCAACCCAACCCAACCCAACCTAACCCAACCTAACCTAACCTAACCTAACCTAACCTAACCTAACCTAACCTAACCTAACCTAACCTAACCTAACCTAACCTA
>JAODGC010000004.1:951456-989946 GCA_027574925.1 Ecitoglossa quadriceps | reverse complement strand
GACGTCATTACCACGTGCTCCTGTCAGATTACCGCAACTTTTCTAATTATGTAGACAACTAACTAAATCTAGTACCTGCAACTTCACAGAGTGCATTTTTACAACTCTTTTTCAAGAATGCTACCAAGTTTGGGTCAAAATTTGAAAAGGTGTGGAAGTTGGGTGGTATATGATCAGAAGGGGTGAAGTCAACATGCGACTGACGTCATTACCACGTGCTCCTGTCAGATTACCGCAACTTTTCTAATTATGTAGACAACTAACTAAATCTAGTACCTACAACTTAACCGAGTGCGTTTCTGTAGTGTTTACATCCCTTTGTTTTGTTATTAGTGTTTATATGAAAGTAATTGATCAAGAAGTGCAACGCTTAATGGACACGACACACTTTGCATCCGATGAAGATAAATGCATCTTACAGAAGTTTCTCAGCGTTGATAAGCGCGTTGCGATTACCGTGGTATTTGATACATTGGCTGCCGGCATCGACACGGTAATGCACTTAAACTTTCATCCGATTACCAACTACCATTCTTGATTGCATCGCATGTTCTCATTTGTTTGCACTTCAAATTAAAACTTGGAACATCAACTATAACTTCAATCAAAATACTTTTTACCATATACACGCCTTACGCCAAGTTGGCATGTCAAGTTTAATAAGTTTCTGTCGCTAATTGAATTAAACTTTTTATGATCTCAAGACTTCAAAAACAATCGGAGCAATAATGTACCTCCTGGCAAAACACCAACGTGTGCAGAAACGTCTCCGCAAGGAATTGATGAAAGTTTTTCCGGATGAAAACGAAACCATTACACCTCAGCTGCTTAATAAATGCAAATACTTGAAGGCTGTCATCAAGGAAGCGACACGAGTGCATGGAGTCGCCATTGCGCAGTTAAGGACTTCGACCAAGGAATGCGTTCTTGGTGGATATCGCATTCCCAAAGGGGTAATATTAAATTTCTATGCATGGATATAAAACGCAATCATGTAGGTAAATAATTTCAAGCGAACAATTGGAAATGTTTTTATTCGGGAAAAGTTACAAAGTTCTATTCAATTTCAATAATTCTTGACATGAAATTGTATCCTTTCAGATTGATTTAATTGGCGCCCAATGCACAATGGTCAAATCCGAAGAGTTCATAAAACGTGGCAAGGAGTTCATTCCAGAGCGATTCCTAAGAGAAAATAATCATGAAGATTATTCAATGGCAAATGTGAATAATTATATTTTCTTGCCTTTTGGCTACGGAGCTAGATCATGTGTTGGAAGAAGAGTTGCCAATTTAGAATTGCAAATAAGCATGGCATTGGTAAGTGAAATAAGTAACATATAATGATGGAAGATTTGATTTTTGAATGTTAAAGATTTTACGAAAATTCCGCCTGGAGTGGCATGAACCAAATATGCGTTTTCGAGCGACTATAATGTACGGTTTGTCAGATCCACTTAAGGTTCACATTTTTCCAGTAGAGCCTGGATATGATGATCTAAACGCTGCAAATGAAGATTTGGAGAAAGTAGAGTACACTCCCGAGTTGGACTAGTTCTTTGTCCAGATATACTCCCAAATTTCAGGCAACCAACTATACTATGCTATTCTGCAAAGTCCAGAATAAAAGATTAAACATCATAATAAAAATTAATATATTTCGATATACTCAGCAATAAATTACTCAATGTATCCATTCAATACCCATTCACAACCAATGCACCAATATTTAACAGATATGTACACCTTCATAAAGTAATAAACACAAATAGAATAACTTTATGACGCAATTAATGAAAGTCAATTTTGCGACGTGTTTTTCAATGTCGAAATTCAATAAACACAGATTATAAATAAGCAGTTATACAAAAGCATGACTAGTATCTTTCCCTCCTCTAAATTTAAGACTTAATAATTATTAGAATAAAAGTAAGCAATATAACACTCGCCCCAAGCGTTAGAATCGCACACATTTTCCTATTTTTCCTCTGATAAGCGTCCGCCTTCTGCAATTGCTTGAACCCCTCAAATACTTGAATTTGACTCTGCTCCACGTTGTAATCAATACGGTCCAATATAGTACCTTGATCAGCAACCATCTGACTTAACTCTTTGAAAATCCCATTCAAATCCACAATTGATTTCACAATGTTATTCACTTCTTGCTCTCGTTGTTGCGCCATTCGGGTATTCTCTTCCTCAAGGTAAAGCAGTTGTTGTTGACTGATGCTTGGTGCTTTTGATCGAACAAAATAGGCATCAATTTCATCTTCATCCAAAAGATTGTAGTCATCCTCCAGTGCTGGGTTGTAGATTTTTGAGCGTTCCTCACGTGATTGTATTTGTTTTAAATATGAATTCTGCGTCCCTCTAAAGAGGACAGAGAGGTCTTGTAATGCACTTGCCAGAGATCTTGTTACATTAACAGTAAGTCTTCGTTCCTTAATAGTACCCTCCATAGTGTGGCTTTTAATGTGTTGTATTAACCTATGCACCTGATTAAACATAGTAGTGATGTCTGCTGTGCAGTTGTCAATAAGAATTTCATCTTCAGAGCTTTCATCAAATGTAGGTCTGTGAAGATGCCGTAAATGTAAAGAGCGTAATTCATTAATTTTTGTTTTCAGTTTGGATAGAGTGTATTGGGCTTCCTCAAGTTGATCTGTCCACATAGGTGGAATGGTGGACTCATTACTATCTGTAATTCCCTGTTCTGCATCATTTAAGGCAATCAATTGCATTCTTTCAGCACCATCCTGGAAAAATATTGAAGATAGTTTATCTATCTTTGATTTTTTTTTCTTATATTTTTATAAGTTACAAAAATCTTACTTGGTTATGATCAGCATATGTGTTTCTATTACGTATTGCATTATTGCGCATTAACATAAACACCTCAGTTAAACTACGAGTCGCCATTCCGTTTAATGTGTGCGACAATCAAACAATAAAGTTTATTTACTTAGAAACATCGATAAACATTTGTTAAAACTTCAGGTGGTTGATGTAGGCAACCATGCGGATCAGTCGTGGAAGATGATAATCGAAAGAACGATAAGAACCGAAGGTGACATTTTAAAAATAATATTCAAAATAATTCAATTATATTTGTAAATTAAGAAAGTAATCTAACGCAGAACTTATTCATTAAGATCAAAGAAAGAATATATCTGCAATGAAACAAATGGATTTCAAAAATTTTTAATACGTGAATTTTATGCTTAACTAAATTCCCTAGACCAGCTGGTACCAAATATACAAGGTCGCTCACTCAGTTTCGTATTAACTGGCACGAAAGAAAACAAAATGTTACACATTAATTAGTTTTCTATTTTACGCTTAAAAACGTTCTAACACGCATTTAAAATGTATACCGGTGATTTTGATTTTGAAACCCAACAACGGCAAACAGTTCTGGAAGGACGCAGAATCCTGGAAAGAACTGGACAAAGTTTAGCAAGATCAAATCAAGTTGCCATTGAGACTGAACATATTGGAACAACAGTGGTTTCGGAGTTGGGTGAACAGCGTGAAACGCTACTGAGGGCGAAGAATAGGTTGAGTGAAGCTGATGCCAACTTGGATCAGACAAGAAGTGTTTTGAGGCGCATGGGAAGAAATGTTTTGTATAATAAGATAATACTTATTTTGATCATATTACTGGAGATTGCTATATTAATTGGAATCACATACATTAGGTTTTTCAAGAAATAGATAGGGATATTGATACTGTTTTAAAACAATCAACCATGATATATCCAAAGACAGAGATGTTTACATAATTTTACTTTCATGCTTTAAAATGTAAGCATACAGTATAATAAATGTGATATAATTTTTATGTGAGGTGAGCAATTATCCTTATTCTGATTATTAACTTTGGTGAAATTGTTTTGTTTTAAAAATGTGTTGCTTTGGTTGTATAACTTAAGTTGTCATGTCATACTACTTATGGAAAAATAGCTTCTAACCTAAAGTTTTTCTTGCTTCATTCTCTCGCATGTGCGCATCAAACCACGAAATCAAGGTAGAATTTAATATGTATTATTAATCTAAAACTTTACACATGTCTGTTATAGCACTAATAATCACTTTAGATGGATGTCGACGTAAGTGTAGATCTTAACACCAGCAGCTTTGTAGGTGCAAAGCGAAAGAAGCGACGCACGAAATCTGTCGGAGATGACCTCTCAAATCCGGTGGACACAGAAATGCACAATGGTATTGAGGGCCATTCCAAAAACAGGCCCATTCGTGCCAAACGCACCCGCATAGAAACTCCTTCGGAGACTAAAGAAGAAATGCGTAAGATTGGAGTTCCAGCTCACAGATACACACCTCTAAAAGAAAATTGGATGAAAATCTTCACACCTATTGTAGAATATTTGCAACTTCAAGTGCGTTTTAACTTGAAAACACGCAACGTTGAAATTAAGCTTTGTAAGGAAACACCTGACATTGCAAATCTTCAGAAAGCTGCTGACTTTGTAAAAGCATTTGTTTATGGATTTGAGGTAGATGATGCTTTAGCTTTGCTCCGATTAGATGACTTGTTTATTGAGTCATTTGAGACTAAAGATGTGAAGACTTTGAAGGGTGACCATCAATCTAGAGCTGTTGGTAGGTTGGCTGGTAAGGGAGGAAGGACCAAGTTTACAATTGAAAATGTGACCAAGACTAGGATAGTCTTAGCTGACACAAAGATCCATATTTTGGGTAGTTATCAAAATATTCAGCTGGCAAGGAGAGCAATTTGTAATTTGATTATGGGATCGCCTCCATCAAAGGTTTATGGGCAGTTGAGGTCTATTGCATCCAGAGTTTCACACAGAGTTTAAATTTTTTACATTAAAACTGAGAGGTTTATGATAAGGGTATAATATTAGATTATGATTGCAAATTACATCGTATTTTGGTGTCGACTATATTGGGTTTTAATACAAATTTTGTTCTAAGCCTCGAGTGAAGAAATGGCGGGAGAATTAAGTACACGCATACGCAATTTGAACCATAGAATGAATATCTCAGTGGTGCGCGTTTCACTTTGTTCAAATCACGCAAGGTTTTTCTGACTTGAGACTGCTTTAAAGGTATTATCACAAAGGATATGCAATGTAATACAATTCTAAGTATTTTATTTACTTAATGCTACAACATATCTTCATCAAACATTATTGGACCAAATTCTAAATTCCGAAACTTCTTTATCATCAATTGTGCTGCTGAATTCAAATCTGGCTTCAATACATAACCATCATCAGTCCTCAATTTCAACATTTTACTCTCTTTCTTTGAAATTTGTGCTAAAACTTCTAGGACGTTGTCCACAGGTCCATCCAATTCCAATGCTTTGACATATTCAAATTTCTTGTGCTTATTCATCCAATACAGGAGATAATCAGACATTATTTCAGGTCCAACTAAATGATCCTGAATTGTGTTGCACAAAGCTAGTCTCAGTCCACTTTCTGTGTTGTCCAATTTGGGATCTAAAATACCTGGAGTGTCCAGCATGTAGAACAATGGTTTTTCACACATTTTTATCTTATTCAACACAGATCTTGTTATTCCTGGATTTGCACCAACTGCAGAGGCCCCACCTTTATGCAGAAATCGATTCCTTAATGCATTAGTGAGTGAAGACTTGCCAACATTTGGAATTCCTATTATCATTATGCAGTAATCTTCTTCCTCTGAGCGGTTATATCTATCTGATGCATTGATTAATTTTTGTGCCAGTGGAAACAAACAGGAAACACCATTGTTCTTGTGATCTTTGCAATTTGTAAAGACAACATGTGGAAAGTCAGACTTCAATTTTTCCTTGATTTTTGGTATATATTTGGATTCAATAGTGTCCACTTTGTTGAGGACAAGAATGTGTGGTTTAACTCCTGAGACTTTATACTTAAAGTCGGCATTTCGTCCGGAAAATGGAACTCTGGCATCATGAACTTCAATAATGCAATCAACTGACCTCAGCTTTTGTTGCATTTGTTTCATTCCTTTGTTCATATGTCCAGGAAACCAGTTTAAGACATCCTTTTGGATCACTCTGAATACAGGCCGGAATGCTGTTGCTAGCTTTGCGTTTTGTGCCATTATAAGTGCAAACTTAATAATGAACTATAAATTTTTAAACTGCACTAGTGTTGTTGTAATTTTACTTTAATGTAGTCAACTTTGTATGCAATTCGCAACAACTGAATACAACCGATTGCTTAAGATATAGCACATTGCTGAATCGTAATAAATATTTAAGTTTTCATTTTATATTTCTTATAATTGTGTAATCATTACAAAAAGCAACTTAAATTTGGTTGTTCTGCTGCCCTTGACAGCTCTCAGCTGTGTCTCGTAAAATGGCCGTTCCATGAAGTCACGCAAAGTCAGCAGAGTGGAGTTGTGATCGTGGAATGAGTGTGTTTTGTGCGTGAAAAACCTTTGGAAATTATGCACTTGGCGTCGATTTTTTTGTGCAAATATTGCAAAGAGTGTATTCAACCGACTTCCAGTTTTAGGATTTAAAGTATAGTAAGGTACGTCTTCAGTTTGCAACTTTGTAATCGATTGAATTACTGTGTAAATTCTGCGCTTTCTCGGTGTAGCATCGGCCATTGTTCCATAAAAACTTTGCAGGATTGCAGTGCATGGAGCGTGTGGCTATATTGTTCTGGATGAATTAACAGTACAGTCATAACATTTTACAACAATTGGCTTAGTTGAGCTGCGTGGCCCTTGTTTCCTAATTATAACCTTATAGGAACATAATGGGCCATAATGATTATGTAGAGTGATAGCAATAAACATTATGAATAGACATTCACCATATTAGAATGACCGTTAGTAATCAGCGTATTGTATATATCTGATAAGAGTAGTGACAACATTTTGGCTTATATTGGCTATGTTAGTGTTCAGTGAAAAATGGCTTTTTTATCATCCAAGTTGTTTTCGTAAATGTTCTTTATACTTTTATGAATTTTAAAGGAATTGCTAGTGAGGTAATGGTGTAGTGAGGGGAAAATTGCTACTTACTTCAATTTGAAGTGTGAAATAGGTTTGAAAAACAATTGATTTGCAAGGTAGTAAAACGTGGAAACATGTTCTCTGTAATTACAAGAAAGCATCAATAATATCAGACAGTGTGACAACAGCAAATCAGTTAGTTTCCTAATTAATACATAGTATGTATAGTTAATATAAAGTTTGTAGAATAGTTAAGAAGTGTGACATAATTTAGTTGTGTGGTAATTTGACATTAGATTTCTCTTCTTTTAAACTTATTTTTGCAACTAATGCGTATTATGTCGAAATACATCATTAAACTTTACTATGGACAACGTCGATCCTCGTTTATAATTCAGCTTGTAATTTCATTAGACTTCCACTTTCTATCTACTTTTTATTAATTACTTGTGGGCAGATGTTCATATTTCTAGCCTAGCACCAATTGTAAAACTTGTTTCACACTCAGCATTCTCCTTGCAATTAACATAAATGAATATTACATTCGAAGATGACACCTATTGCACATAAATAATAAATGAACTTAAGGTAAATCGGAAAGCAATCACTATACCATCGTGCGTGCTTTAATCTTTATGACTGTCTACTAACAGTGTAGTGTGTAATTTTACTTTTTGTCATATGCGAGTAGATTTTGAATGGCCGTGGGTATGTTCCGGCACCTGCTGCTGATGTCCGGCTTTGGTTGCACTAACGATTGCAGCGGGCGCGGTGAGTGCCACAACGGTACCTGTCTCTGCGAAATCCGCTATGGCGGTGACCGTTGCGATGGACCTAATTTACCCTATCATGCTGGCATTGGAGGCGGCTTCCTGCTCATCGCCCTCGTCTGCGCTATTCAGCTCATCATGTGTGTTTTCTCCGAGTACCAGCGACTCAAACAGCCAACTTTCTTGAAAGCATGTCGCGTTACCGTTCAGAAGAGTCTGTATTTTCTCATCTTCTTGGCGACTGTCATTCGAGGAGCATACTTTTTATCACCTGTAAGTTGAGTTCTATGCGGTTATCTTTGTTTGCAGCAATAATTGTTGTTTCTTCGTAGGATTCAATAAACTATGGCTGGAGTAATAGTCTATTTGCATCATATTATCCACTGCTCATGTCTGGGTCTTCCTTGATAGTCTGCTTCTGGGCGGAGGTATTTCATCTCCGAGACATTCGCTGGGAAAAACCACAATTTCTCTCAAAATCCTTCCTGGGATTTGTCACTTTTAACATCATTACATATGGACTGCTCCTGAGCGAAGTTGTCATCACCCACTTTGCTGAACCTCCGCCACATGACCTTAGCTTTTACACACACATCTTCAACGGGATCTATGCTGTACTACTTTTTGTCGTAGTTATCTTCTTTTTGATCTATGGTGTTGAGGTGTATTTCAAAGTTCGTGGAGCTTTCGTGACCAAACCTGTACAGCTTGCTTCGCCACTAACAGCGGAGTCTGAGTCTTTACGTTCAACTGAAGATATCCGCCCGGAAATAAACAACTCCCAATTGCAACAATCGCGTGTTGGTCTATTGAGTATGGCTCTAATGTTGATAATTATCTCCGGATTTCTCTTTTCCGAAACATTGTCGGAATTCTGGAAGACTAAAGTTCCAGTTGAATCAAGAAACTGGCATGATATCATCTTCAGAGTAGTTGAAATTGGTGTCGCCGTTTGGTTTCCTGCTGTTTTATGGAACAGCATTCAACCAGGAGAGTTGTGGATACTCAACCCAAAGAAATTGCTCGCAAAGTTAGAAACCAAACAATGTGACATCCTGCAACAACCGGAATGTAGCACCAGCGGCGAAACAGAGTCTTTCATCGACAGAGATCGTCGAGAGTGTTGGATTTGTTACGAGTCTGACAAACAAGAACCATTGATTCAACCTTGTGACTGTACTGGAGATGTTTCTAGTGTGCATCATGAATGCCTTCGGAGATGGCTGGTTGAGAGTCTGTCATCTAGCACCGACAATTTACGCTGCAAAGTGTGCAATTGCGCATACGATGTGAGGAGTTCAACGCGCTTAGATTGGGAGCGAGGATTTACAGCGCATCATTGGGGAAGTACTGCGGTGATTATCACTTGTCTCTGTCTGGGATTGTCAGTGTCATGGATTGTTATTCAAATGTTTGATGGGTCTTACATAAGGATGGCGAGTGCCGGTTTTGCGCTACTGATTATTTACATATGTATCAAGTAAGAGAAATTTACAGTCGTTTGGTCTTGAATTTGTTTGTGCATTCATTATATTATAATCTAATTCGTTTTAGATTCTTGGGGCAAAACACAGTGAATGCTTACCAACGAGCAAAGGTGGGTGCATTGAGTATCAGCAATCACGTCTCAACGATCAGCGCAACAGTCAACGTCGACGTACCGAAACCCGAACCAGCTGCGCTGTAAACACTCGCAAATAATATCGTAATGGGATTAAAATGATCCAGCAAATAGTAACAGAAAAGACTGCACAATATGCGTTTTTGTTAAGACTTGGCTACCATTACGATCTTTATTTTTATTATACCTCTCACGCAAATGGATGGCAATTGGATGAATTCAGAAAATCTATAGCTGAATCTTGTGATATTGATATAAAATTTATTAATTTTAGTTTATAGTTCAGGTTAATTTTACTTCTTAGAGAATTGTCTTTCAATTGACTTTTGAACAAGTATAGATAGTAGGAAGCACGAACATCCCGAAAAGTTTCCAATTTACGTGTACTTATTGATATAAAAAGACGAAGAATTGTGTGCGGCCTGCAATGTACTGTCAAATTGCAGTATAACCCGATTGCAAATCGACGAAGAAGGTTTTCTACCAAGAAGATTATTTTTTTTTTATATTCATAACCAGTTTGAAAGTTGAATTTGTTTCATTTGGAACGTGAGACGTCAATATACGCGGCTTGAAAGTACAATATGTAAATAATCATAACATTGCATGTAACCAAAGTTTAACTATGTAAATGTCATAGTGTTCATGGAGTTTAGGCTATAATTTTATTGGCTACTGCAGTGATATGTTGATTACACTAAAGGCTCAAAGCTATTAGGAGTATTACGTAGACATCAAGAATCAACAAAGAATCACAATTTATATGCAAACGAAATGTATTTTAACCTGTAACAGAGCAGTAGCTGATTTGTAGTCATCAGATATATTGCGCCCACACGCCGGTTCAATAGTTGAGCAGAAATCTAACATATTAAGATAAATGCAGGTTTAAGGTACTGGGGCGTACCTTTGTGTATGCACTTTGACATGTAGTCTAATGTAGATTCGATGAGTGTTACATATTACGATTTAATTTAAAACTTTATCTTGCATGCCAATAAATGATTATTATAAAGGGGACGGGAGTTACCTTTCAGTTTGGTACTATAAACAGTGGCAAAGCCCAGGATGTTGATTATCTTAGTACTTTATTTACCGTTCAGGACTACATTTCATGTGTTTCAAAACATTTTAATCTACTGGGCGGATTGGAAAACGCCTTTCTTGCGCATTTCATCAAATTCCTTGTCGATGTCGTAGTTCCTAAAATATGTATAACGTTAACCATGATTAATGTTTACTGGGTTGTTACATACATGTAAAAGTTTTTGTAAGTCTCCTTGCGTGCATTTCCAACGAAAACGCGTGTGGCAACTCCTACGGCGATGGTCACCGCAATCGCGATGGACAATTGGGTGCGGATTCTTTGATGCATTAATCCGCGCATCACCGGTTTTGCTATCTTCGTGGTAGACATTGCACAACTTTAACAAGCGCTAAAAGGTACGCACAATTGTTTATACAAACGCCTGAAATGTCCAAATTGTGAATTACCTTCGAAAATTGATTGTTCACTTTTATCAACTGGGTAATGTAATACTGATATAAGTATTTGATAATAAGGTACTAGGTGTGAATGCTTGTGTGCACCGCACGAAATCAATTCCGAACTGATCTAATGTTTACAAGAGCGCTCGAAACCTGAGGCCTGGTGTGCTGCGCCTTGGCGAAGTAGTCATGTGATCAAATTTCCTCTATCTGATGACAACATTTTATGTTTTAATCGATTGTATGCATGGCAAGGGAACGCTGAACATGTTCACAAACTTGGTCATACTTTGCGCTATTGGATAGTCAAATGTGCCATAAAACTTTAACGCGTAACCACGCTAAAAATATCTACGAATCCAACGAGTCGCAGAAAGGTAATAAACTTGATGTTGATAGGTAAGCGCGGAAAACCACTGCCGTTGGTAATGAAAAAAGCGATAAGTTAAATTTGATAATTTCATGGAGTATTATCTAAATAGCAAATAGTTAAAAGAATGCCGAGAAACCAATGTACGACCTAGCTGGTACACTTAGGTGTTGAGATAAATCAATAACAAATTGTGTATCTAACACTAATATTTAGTCAAGTAAAAACAAACGGAAAACATGTTTGGTTCAGTGAATCAATGCAAACATGGAGGAATTAAGTTTACTGCAGTTGCTTGGTAAAATGTTTGCAAGTTGCATTCTTATTTAATGCAAGAAAAATTTCGTTGAAACACTTAATACTAGTATCTAATTTTAAGTTAAAATATTTTCAGCATAAGAGAACTCAGTAATAACATGAACTCCAGGAAAGTAAGGAAATAGGCTTCATAGTTTTACTCAGGTAATTTTTCAATTTTCAAACTAACTTTTTACTGTTTTTTATTAGATTTCTAAGAATCATTTACCTATACATTTATTTTCACATATCATGACTGAGCCCTGCTCACTTTGCAGAATCAAACACACCCCTCTTTCTCATTTCTTCAAATTCCTTATCAATGTCGTAGTTCCTGCAAAGATCAATTGCATAACATTCTAGACAATTCCACATTCTTTCTCATCACAATTCCAACTTAACTCTATTTATAATTAAAACTATATGATTGATTAAGGTATAATCTTACTTGTAGAAGTTGGCATAAGTTGTTTTGCGGGGTTCATTCAACAGCACTTTCTGAGCTATACCAGCCACAATGCTGAGACCAATGGCAGCAATGAGATTCCTGGCAATCTGCTTGTGAAGCATACCACGCATCTGGGGCTTGGCTAGTCTGGCAGCAGACATCTGGACAAAAAACGTTACAACAACAGTTAATTCATCTGGTTACTCAATGCCTTTGAAGTAGGTGCCCATGATCAGATGTTCCTAGGTATGCAACCTATACACCACAGAATCTACACTTTTCACAACACCTACTAAAAGTTGTATATGTTCTAGACCAATTATGTTTATTGGATTGAACAAAATGTTTTCCATTAGATTGTGACCTGACAAGGAACATAATTTTGTTGGTTTAATTGTTTGCTGAAGGTGCACTCAGCAGGTTATTACATAATGCAAAAGGAGAGCATGGACGGCAGTTAAAGAGTTCAGGAATAGGGAACTCGCACTTGTTTTGGAAGTGTAATAATAGAAGAAATTGATAATAGTTATGTTAGAATTACCTTTGCTTTTGGATTAATTAATGAAATACTATTGCCAAGTGGAACCGTCAGTCGATACTGGTTTTGTTGTCAGTTTCTCGAAGATGGCCGCAAGCTGCTGGACTTCCGTTCTAACGGAACTACTTCTTAGTCAAAACAATATCCAAAATTAAGAGCAAATTAATTTTAAAACGCATGTCAGATATATTTATATGTAAATAAATTTATATAAATTCAATTAATATCATCCTCTTTTCAACTAATGTAAGATATTGTCTTAGATTCGAATAATTTCCCTTTGTTTGGATCAGCAGTGAACTGTCAAAATTTGACACCTTCAATCTTAATTTTACAATTTATTAATAAAAGTATCAAATAGTCTGTATTATTCCTTAGATTTTACATTTATTTTTAACTTCTTTGCATGTTACAAAATAAAGTGTTAGCAATTTCAATGTGATTTCAAAGCACGTGGCGCATAAGCAAGTCGAAATTCGAAATTGGCGCCTTTGACATTTGTCCCAGGATGCAACGCGCGCCGTATCGTCGTGACCATCGCGCATCTCTATGTGCGCTTTCCGAATGGCGTCCAGTTGTTATTGTTGCGAGTGTATGAACGAATTGCAAGAAGAAATTATGCGCGTTTCTGGAGCGTTCGGTGCCTGCGATCTCGTCGATTAGGGTGGCCAGTGAACGCCGATTGTGCGTGTGCCGGATCGTCTCGCGCGCACCCGCATCCGCCGTTTGTGTTCGAAAAGTGTGTCACGTAAAATGGGGTACGTAGTGCTACGGCTGTGCTGCTGGCCGCCAGCCCGACTTGGCAGTAACATTTCGCGCCCACTGCGCTTTACTGCTGTCGCCGGCTCCTTGTAGCCGCCTCCCAGCGGATTGGACGTATCTTCAAGCGGCCATAGGGTTTGCCGCGGATCTCGCAGTTTGCCCGCATCGCCCGCTATTGACAATGGAAACACATGGAAAAATTCACTCCCCCGTCTAGCCACACAAAATGGCTGCGGTGCCATCTAGCCTAGCAGCGCAGATCGGATCTTTTGGCGAACGCGCGCGACGGCATCGTCGCTCTTAGTGAAAATTACGCGGAAAGTGTTCTCAGAGTGCATCGAATGTGTGGCATTAGCAAGGGCAGGCGAGATCCGCATGAGTGGCGACCGCGACGAAGACGACGTCCAACCGCAGGCGACAGTAACCCTGACCCCCTGACCAGCCGATCGTCAACAAAACCACTGGATACATCGATTTAGTGTTGCAATAGTGCAGATTTCGTGTGTTTTTGTTGATTTTCGTTGGTCCCGCGTCTATTTTCACGCCAAATAGCGCTCTGCAAGGCTTGTTTGTGTTTTTGTTGTGGGTGCACAGTGGTAACCGAGCGTGAATTCTGTGTTTTAGATGGCCGCAGATAGCGCAGGTGGCACTGTAACGACAGTGGTGACCTGTGAGGGAGATCTGCACAGTCCGTCGTTCCGCGCGCAATTTGGCGCAACGCTCGCGCAGCTGGAGGGCCTCTTAGGTGAGCCGGTGACCGTTCGCAAGCTGGAGCCGTGGAATTCGGTGCGCGTGACGCTGTCCATTCCGCGGGAAGCAGCGTTGCGGCTCCGACAACTTGCCAACGATGGCAACCAGCGGCTGCGCGCCCTCGGCATCCTCAGCGTGCAGGTCGAGGGCGATCAGGTCATTTCCCTCCGGTTAGCCGCCACTTCATCTGCCGGCAGCGAGCAAGAAATACTCCTCCGCACCACACAAGGTACGCTGCAGCCACTTTCCTGTTATATTAAATATGTTTAAATAATTTAAATTTTAGATGGGGCAACTTCAAGTACAAGCACAAACTCAAGTGCAAGCTTCAGTAACCAGCAGGGTACTGGTGGACTGTCACAGCTGCTTTCAATGTCTAGTGCAGGAAGCAGTAGTGTGGCAGCAGCAACGACGACAGAGGGATTGTCGGTGCCGACGATACCGACGCCCACAGCGGCAGCAGCACCTCTGACAGTCGCGCATCATCATGAAAAAGTGCAATTCCGCTCGCCGAACGTGGTGTGCCCGGCGGACGGCATCGTGCCCAAGGTGGCGTCCGCCTCTGCGAAGTCTACCGCAGGTCCATTTCCGTTCACTAGTATGAATCAGGCTATCCACACGAGTACAAACCACAACGGCACGGTAGCGGCGACCGTGTCCAGTAATGTAGGCGGCAGTTATACAACCCCTCCGCCGCCGTATCCCGGCAAGCATCCGCCTGTGACGCTCTCCAATCCGCTGCTGGTGAATTTATTGCAAAACGAGGGCACCCCCGTTTCCACAGAGGCAGAGAACCTTAAACACCAGCATCAGCAGCAACGTGTTGTGGTGGCTAAAGCGGCTATGACGACGCCGCCTGCTTTAGTGCGCGTGAACAGTACAAGTGGCATCAGTTCGCAGGCGCCGCTCGTGAACAGTAGTTCGAAAGTGACGAACGTTAACGTTCAAGTGCAGCAGGTGCATGTGCAGCAAGTGCAAGTCAAACCCAGAAATCCTGTGCCTTACAACTCTAATCCGCCGCCGTATCCCAGCACAACGTCGATGGTGTCGGCAGCAACGCAACCTGCGAATGCTCGGTGGGATTCTTCGCCGGCGCCAGCGCTGCAAGACCTCACCGCCACGTTGACCGACTTCAAGCAGACCGATCTGGACTTCCTGCTGCCGAATACCACAGCCAGTCCGCTGCTGGATCTTCCCGATGTGCTCAATGAAAATCGCACCGTACTTTTGATTAATCCGTTGACTGGTGAATTGGAGCCACAACTCGGCGACGAAAGTGATGAAGAATTTCGTGACGTTTTTACAGGTATAATATTGCTAAATTGGTGCACGCAGCAATGTTTTCTATTAAATGTTATAAATTTTGTAGGTTTACCTAAGTCTCCGGTACATTTTTCTGACGAAGACACAAATTCAACAATACGCCCCGACACAACGGACCAAAGCGATTCCGAGAGCCGATCTTGTCACAGCGATAGCAGTAAGCACTCCAAGGCAAAAACGAGAACGAGGGAGAAAAGCGGTCGAGATTCGCCCTCATCAAAACAGCAATCAACGGTACCAACTGAGAAAATCAAGCTACGACTCAAGCTTGAAAAGTCTGAGCCTGTAAACGCTGTCTACAAAGCGGATGTAAGTTTTGTTAACTCAGCGCTGCCGAAAAAGGCTGCAGTCGCAAACAACGTAACAACCACCACCATTTCCACGTCAACGCCGCCTGTATCATCGTCGGGGGAAGAGCCCCGCGTGCCGCCGCTGCACATCTCGCTTAGAGGACGGCACGTGGTAATAAGCAACAAGAAGAAACTTAAGCTGGCCGCGGATGGGGCTGCAACAGTTAAAACTAAACCGAAGAAGACGCTGGAGTTCAATAGTAAATTAAAACGTGACCGTGTTCTAGATCCATCAAGTCCGGAGGATCGAAAATTGAAAGCGCCCAAAGTCTTACCGGACGCAGAAAGCGCAGAGTTGATATACAACAATCATATACAATTCCACAAGGATAAGCTGAAGGAGCGCCGTGGTAGTGATTCAGAATTGACGCGCAATAACAAGAAGTACGCAGAGACCAACGGTGCCGAGCGCCGCTTGAGCCAGAGCGACGATGGATATGATCCGGAGGCCGTACTGGGTTCTACCAACGTCGGGACTGTGGCAGCCATTAACAAGATTCGTAATAAGGATAAATTTAAGTCCAAGGAGAACTTCAAGAGCACCAAGGATCTGAACCGCTTCAAGGGGTATATGAATGATCGCGTTATGGTGGTTTCAGCGGAGAAGAAGACTGTGCTGCCAACGTTGCCTACAAACGACATTGATATGGAGGCGCGATTCAAGGAGCGTTTGCTGAAGGTGGATGAAGTGGAAGACAAGGCGAAGGTCGAGGAGTTAATACAAACGCTCGAGGATCAACCAGCAAGCGTAAAAGACAAGCCACCCGAAGCGGATAAATGTAACACTCCAGACCGCACAATCGGAAAGGACCTGCAGGATAAGCAGCCGAACCGATCGCCAAATTCTGGCGCACAGGGTGAAGATAGCGGCATTGAAAGCATGGATGCTCTCAGTGAGAAGAGTCCTAACCAGGCGAGTCAAAGTCCGCACGGTGGCGGGGATGATGCAAAGTCTTGCGGCGGTCACAAGACACAAGTGCCTGACATGTTGGACATCGAAGCGCAGCTTGCGAAGATGGAAGGCATGCATGATGGGCACGAGGATTCTGTAGTCGAACCCGATGGTGACGTGCCTGACATTGATGGAGAAGTAGAAGGTGAACAGGAAGATCTCAATGAGAATCATCGGAGTCAAACAAAGCGCGAGCAGTGCTGCGTTTTGACGTCATTACAGGATGGTTTAATTGGTAAGACTACAATACCTGCGACGATAGTGGCAGCTGGCGCGGTAGCAAAAGCAGATTCACAGGTAAAGATCAGCTCTGATTTGGAACAACTGCGGGTGAGTCCTGCACTTTATACGTACTCGAATTTAGAGAAGCGTGATGATAGTCCAACACGATCCGAAAGCGGAGGTACTGTGGGTGGTGGCGCGCGAAAAAGTCTGCTGGAGCAGCTTCTGATTGAAATCCCCGAATGTCAAACACCGAGCTCTCCCTCACCGGCCACACGGTCGGTGCGAACACGCGCTGCCAGTAAACTCAACAGCCCTGAAATTGCTCTTAATTCGCCTGTAGTGAACAACGTAACAACAAATTGTACAACTTCCAATGTAGTGTCGTCTACTACAACCAACTCGACGGTGGCAAACAATAAGCTGCGGACGACGCCAACAGGAAAGCGAAAACGCAACGAGTCCGACAGTTCTTCAAACAGTCTTAGCTTAGATGGTGTTGAAGGTCAGCGTGTAAAGAAACCACGGAAGTCTAGCGAAAATGCAGCTGAGTTGATTAAAGCTTGTGTGGATGGTAAGACGACACCAGCTGTTTCATTGACTGTTAATGCTAACAATGGAAATAGTACTGCGGCAAATGTTGGAAACCCTGTTAATGCAAATGTCAAGAAGAGCACGACGGAGGAGAGTTCGGATAGTGATGAGCCGCTCATTGAAGTAGCCGGGAAAGTGCGAAAGAATACAAATAGCACTCCGATCACTTCAAGAGCAGTTAAGATGAAAAATGCTGCAGCAAACACTAACGCCACCGGCGCAGCTGTGATCAACACGCCGGGAAACAAAGCAAATGTTAACACGCGCAGATCGGTCAGAGGTATGCCTGTTATCAACACAAGGAGTAAAGGGGACAAAAGCAATCCAGAGGGAGATGTAATAAGGAGGAAAACACGAAGTGCCGGTGGGTATAAAATTTGAAAAAAAAAAAAACTAAGATTACGCTTCATGGAAACGTTGCTAATAGTTATTGTAATATCCGGATTTTTTAGTATCCGAAGGTGAAGGGAAAAGACGAAAAGATATCAAGTGACAGTGCCAGATGGGCCGCGCCATGGAGTGCGGAGAGGAGGCCGATGAGCGGCCACCTCTCGCTGGTGACGGCCCTTTGACGGTGAGCGCCGACGCTCCCGCCGACCACCACCGCCTCTTCTATCACCAGCTACAAGAAGAGCTGGAGGAGCTGCTCGCGGCCGATCGCGGCAGCGGCGGCGCGGAAGTACAAACACACATACCCGCTGACACTGTATAGATTGTGATATACTGTACATAGGTAGGTAATTGTAAATAGTAATTCTACGGAGAACACGACAAAACAAGGAAGCAGACGCGGTAGCATCCGACGTGTAGGAGAGTAAAACACAAAAACAAACAAGACAAAAAAAGTGCCCCTCAAGAATTATACATAAATGTAATAATACTGCGCAGTGTGCCGTCGTTGCTGTGACTGAGTAACCGGAGTAATAAAAAGTCAGTAATCAGGTTTAGTTCGCCAATATCGGTTTGATTCGAAAGGGATTTCTTAGAACATTGAGATGAACGGCTGATTGCAATAGTTATCGTGTGCACTTCCGTTGGTTTAAGTAATTTTAGAAGTATTCAGAAATTTTTGGGTAAATATTTGTGAAATTGCGACATATTTTATCTCAAACAGTTTTTAACAACCAACCGAAAAATTGAACACAGAGCAGTTAATGCGACAGTTAGTATATGTACATATTGCATAAATAATTATTCTTTACTACTCTATAAATATATAAATAATATATATTATATATATGAAGAAATTATATATAAACGAGAAATGATTATATATTATGATAAAGTATGATTTTTGCATTTTACGTGGATGAATTTACTATTGTACACCACACACAAAAACACGGAGAGACACCATTTGACTCGGAAGCGTTCATCGTCGTTTACCTATGTTTATACGCTCCCGATCTCCTTGATCCGCCTCACCTCCCATTTGATCCTCTCCCTACACACGTGCACCTCACATGAACGGTAATTAATTAGAGATGTGAGTTAATCATGCGAACTGTATATTTTTTTATATAATTGATAAATAATTGTAAAAGTGTAAACGTTGTTGACATATTTGTTTATATTGTACTTTTCTCTTCGTTCTAGCTTTTATTCTTAGTTAAATATTATTAACGATTTCTTTTGTCGGAGAGCGAAAGACGGGAAGCCACAGTCCCTCGAAACACCCACACACACACACCATTCACGCATTAACTATCTATTTATTTATTTGTGATTTGTAATCGACATGATGATGCTGGTGGATGAGCGAGAGTGCGGATTTTGTTAAATATTAGTCAAACTAAAGCTGATTTAATCATGGTGTTTATACGCGAGCGCAGTAATTTGTAAAGAAACTTATACTTATGGACTACATTGTGGTGATTTGCATCGCAGCCACCAATGTGGTGTTGCGGGTGCAATCAGGAAATATGCCTTCTTTCTACAATTGTACATTTTAAATAAAGTAAACGCTGAACAAGAAACGAACGATCCAGGCCATCAACCAAACAAGCGAGCTGGATAAATAAGCAGTTCTCATTCTAAATAAATAATCTATGTGTGAATATCAAAAAAGCAAATATGAAAACGAAACTCCAAAAGACTTTGTACGTGGAACATGCGATTGCAAACAAATCACTAATGCTGGATGAATATATTGTACCTTTATTTCAATTGGAATACTATCCATCTGTTTGGAATGTTGTGGATTGTCTGTTGTTTCATTCGAAGGCAAGAGAAAGAGTATTGATGAAATCAACCAATCATAAATTGTAAACCAGCGCCGTGGATTGATAAGCGAGCAGAGCTAGAGAGCAATGAAGGAATTTGTAATATAATTATGTTTCTTTTCGTTTTTTACATTATCGTTTTTTATGATTCGACTTAGATGATTGTTTTTTTGTTCGTTCGCCGATGATGAAGAAGCAAAACAACAACACAATACAAAAGCGATGATGACTATTTCTTAATTGTAGATTTTTGTGGAAAGGTTGATGAAATAAGCTATATATTGTTAAATAGAAAATAATCTTAATATATTTCGTGTGTTTGTTCGAATACAAGTAAAACAAGACAAATGAATCCTACAAATCCTATGTACAGAGTGCAATACTAAACAAACCTTAGTCAATCTGCTTGCAAGAAATAATTCAGTTGATGTTGCCATGGCTACTCATAGATCAAACAAACTCCACGTTGCAATCATGTAAAAACATTCAATTTCCATATTGTTTTACAGGCACTGCCTGAAATGTCATCAACTACAACCGCTTCACAGGAACCCAATATTATTTGCTTGGGCCCTACCGGATCAGGTAAAACATTGTTACTGCGTAAGCTACAGAATGAAAGTTCTGTGGATAATACATCAACTTCAGTCCCCACGGTGGGAACAAATCTCATCCATATTAAATGGAAGCGAATAGTTGGCGAAAATGGCACTGAAATAGAGTCGGAAACTAAAATACGGGAACTCGGCGGGACAATGGCACCATTATGGCCAAAATACTTACATGGAATAACAAAACTTTTGTATGTTGTGGACACCTCTAATCTTTGCCAAATATCGGCAGCTGGGGTTCTTCTTTATACAATGTTATCACACCCGGATTTGCAGAAAACAAGGGTAAGAAGTTATTAAATCATAATCGCATGAAACTTACATGCTTCTTTTCAGTTTCTGCTGGTGTTGACGAAAATGGATGTGAGCTATCGACAAATGCGCAACGAAGCTCTGTTGATGTTACAAATGGCACGGTTGCGAAATGAAATATCACAAAACGTCCGCATCGTGGAAGCAAGCGCAATTGATGGGCAAGGACGGCAAGAGATATTGCAATGGGTCTTCAGTAAATAATTAACAGGACAACACAAGTGACTTTCACTAATTTCTTATAATATTGTCTCCCTAGTATAGTAAGTATCAATGTTAGTTACCATGGTGTTAATTCATGCGCGTAACCACCAAAAATGTGAAATTTACGGAAACGGCAAGAAAGCATAAAATTATACTTTTTTCTGGTAATCGTTGATGATATAAAAGCTGCAAACAAGACGCAAACATCAGATGAGTATTAAACTCGCCTTCGAGCAGTCGCAAGGTTTCACATAAAATATCTCAACATGTTTCGCGCACTTTTCTGCGTTGCAATTGTTTTTCTAAGTTTGAGTGAAGCTAGAACTGTTTATGAAGATTCTCAGGCCGCTGCATCCGGAGGAGGTGAGTATAATTGATCGTTGATGTATTCTAGGCATTCCGAATCAATTTGTTGCATTGCAGATCACCATGGAAGAGTTCAGATCAAGGTTTATCGAGGTCCCTCAGAACATGATGAACATGCTCCTTGGGGATATTGGGTGAAACAAGCAGCTGATGATGACCACTAAGAAAATCCCCCACCAATTGGTCGACTAGTGTTTACCTATTGCTCACTTGTTTTAATCTGTAAATAAAACAATTTTACTACATAAAAACCATGAAGTAAGACCCGCCACGATTAAATCCATAAGAAGTTTTGTATTCTCGTCCACTTCAGTTCTTTGTTTTTCACATGATATAAAAGTAAGATATTTTAACTCGCAACTTGTAATATATATTATGTATATAAATAAGTATCTATGCACGCTGCAGCAGTGTGGAACAACATTACAAGAAGATGATATTACTGGTTGATCTCACCGTAGTGATATAGCTATAGTGAAAAAAGTTCACATCAATAGTTTAAGTTAATAGGTCGCTAATAGATTTATCCCAAGATTCAGGACGGACACATGTAAATCTTACTTTTAAATTCGGAGTTGAGCTAAGAGCTATTTAAGATTCGAGTGTACATTTGGTGTTTTAATTACTCGAGGCACATCGGTACTACTCCTTCGTCCACAAGCTCGATGGTCCGTCAGTGTGCCGACTTTACGATAATAAAAATATATATACAACAATTAATGAATAGAATTAATAATAAAATCGATAAAAATAGCTGCTACCCGTGAGGCGGCGTGTAAACATTAAGTACAGTTATATATCATAGAACGCAACAAATAATATACCTATGAATGTAAAAATGCGGATGAAACAATAAATATAATACGGCCTATGCGTCCTCTGTACCCTTCTAGCGGTGTATATCTTAATCTGATATTTGATAATCTCCAGTATTGGAAAACGCAATCAACATAAATATGTAACTGATAAAGCACGGAAGACGATACTTTCGATTAAAATTCTTCTCGTGGAAATGGTATGTTTCCCTTAAGTCTTCAAAGCCTAGTATGTTATGAACATAATGCCTAAAGTCATCTTTCCAAACATGACCACGGATCATATATCAAAATATGACAAAGCATTCCGCCTTACTAGCTAGCGTAACAAAAATATATCATTGATATTTCAATTGGACTCCGCTTACAATCAAACATTTGATCCCTTGCATTAAGCCTGACCATTTTACAGATGCAAAATGCCATCGTCTCGCGTTTGCGACGATGAAATACTATCATCCAGTGTAACGCAGGTCAGGTCGACGATCTCGTCCTCATCTTTATCATCTGGATCCGAGCCCGCAGTGGTTTGACTTTGCTGTGATCCACTTGACAGCTGCGAATTCCTGCTGAAAGAACCGCGACGCACCGGTGCAACTGTTCTCTGATTAGCCGGCTTTACAGTAACAATCAGGTTGCTGCTATTGGCGACCATCATGTCAGTGACTTGATCCAGAGTCTTCCCGAAAACTTCAATACCATTGACCTCGATTACTTCATCGTTGACGGCTAGGAGTCCAGTGGATTCCGCCAGGCCTCCAGGGACCAGACGCGAGATGAAAATACCGGGGATCTTCTCTAGGCCGGTTGGTGTAACTCGAACACTGGTACCATCCCGGATGTAAAAACCGAGTGGCTTATCTGAGCCGTGTTTAAGTAACTTCACGCGGCGGCAGGTATCAGGCACAATATCTACGTCGATGATGGCGGAGACTTGTCGAAAGTCATGCGGATTCGAAATCGCCAGTGTTTTGTTTCGGCTTGGCGTTGCCCACAAAGAAAGGCTTGATATGAGATTTTTTGGTTTCATTGTTCCATAACCATTTAATTCCTCTGAACTGTCACCTGAAATCAACAACTATAGATGTAGCCTAATGCACCGAGCATTATTTCCTTGCAGGAATGAATTTGTTAGAATAACTTAAGTTTGCCTTCAATTCAAGGTTATTTACTAGTTTAGTTGCTTATTGTACTCATGTATTGCAATGTGTACTGTGATGAGTTGTGATGCAACTGACTGGCATGCAGTAGAGAATGCCAATTAAAATCAAGTTTTAATCAACACACCGCCACAATTACCCGAAATAACGAGGCGCATTACAATACACACACCAATCATTGACTACTCCACCTAATTTTTAATTAAACTTTGGATGGACTTAACTACTTGCTGTTTTATCAATAGTTTACCTTTCCGTTGAACTATGACGCGAAGTAAAGGCTTGGCATTATTCAACGCACGTCGAAGGTTTTCGTCATTATTAATGGGCAGCAGGTCCTGGTCGCTGGGATCGATATAAGACACCAAGAAAGTGTTATCAGTAAGGCGATGAAGACGCTCCAGAAGTGAGCGGAACTCTTCAAACTTGGCTTGAACATCGCGCTCCACAGAAAAACGTCGAAACTCAGCATCAAACTAAAATAAAACCACGTGAACTTCAGTTGTGTTTGGTCTACATGGATTAATAGCTTGCAAAGAAAATTCTAGAAATGGCAACAAGCTAAAATAAAAGAATCACAGCCGACCCCGAGCTGCAATCCATAAATGATTCATGCTCTCTTTAGCAAACAGGTGTCGGCTCAAAACAAGCGCGCTTGCAGCTTGTAATGGAATAGAAAGTCAGCGAGCTGGATTGAAAAACGCATATGCAAAAGGAAGAAATACACGGCGCATTTCGCAGGGCACTGCGTAAACATCCCTCGTACACTGCATCGCGCTTGCATTTGTTTTAGTTGTTTGGCAGGTGGCTCACCTTGCTTTTGACTTCCACCAGACCGCTGTGCTCGTGCATCGCGCCGCTGCTGTTCTTCATCATGACGATTTTGTTTTTCGACATTTTGGCGACGCCGATGGGGACTGGGAGGCGGTTAGACGCGCACAGGACTAGCACTTCGCAACGCGCATTAGATCGCTCCCGTGAGGTTGGGCGCAGACGGCAACGAGCATTTATCGCGATTATCGTCAGACACGGGCACGACGACGCGCTCGGCTACGACTCATTCTTCCAGGTAATCATGAGAGCTGTCGCCGACGGACCGGACTACTTGCTACTGACCCGACGTTGCCACTCGGCGAGCGGAAATCACTTGTCAGGGAGTGAACTAAGCAGAAGGAGTACGCATTGTTGACGTCACGAGATTTAAAACTTACGAACAAACGAAGGAAATAGTTAACAACAAATTGGTAAGCACCTGTTGCATATCATATTTGACTCTAGAAACTAATCTATTGGTTCGTACGTGATCAATTTAAACGTCGGCACTATATTTGTCAAGGATTCATCAAACATCATTGTTTGTATGATCTGTAGGCAATAAAAACCTAACCTGCCGTATCATAACAATTACAATTATTCCTACAAGCAGTTTTTGGGTATGGTTTACATAGAACTGTCTAAAAATGGGTCGCATTGAGAAGGCAAACCATGCAAAGCTAAATCCGTGCATTAAAGAACAAGATTTGACTTATAAATGCCTTGATGCCAATAACTATGAAAAGGACAAATGTTTAAAAGCAATGGAAAACTATCAATTGTGCAAGTCCTTTTGGGTATGTGCAATATTTATTCTTAAAAAATGGACGCAAATAGGACGGTTATTGATTTTATGTTTGGTTTCAGGGCTTTGTGCAAACACAAAGGAGGAAGGAAGGCAAATATCCATTGCTTCCACTTGAAGAGGATCAAGAGAGGATAAAGCAAGAATATATACAATCCTTTATTGGTGCAAAGAAATAAAATTAATAATTTGTGTATTCAGGTTTACTTTATAAAAGGATGTTCAGAGTTAATTATGTATTATCATTGTTATTGTGCAGTTTAGTAGAAGTTTAGCTTATGTACATGATTTACATAGATCCAGGTAACGTAGATAAGCATTACGTAATTGTATTAATGAGTAATATTCATTTATTCATGTATATTTAGTCTAAATTTGCCTGAATTCTCTTTCGTGATATTATATGCTCCATCTGGTGGTAGAATCAAACAATAATGATGTGTCATTACAGATTCATTCAATCGCTTCAAGGCTTCCTTCACAAAAAGCAAAATGGTTCTCTTCTGAATGGAGCGGCGTCATAGCCGAAGCGTGCCGGTACCGGATCTGCGATAACACCGAAAGATAACGCGAGGAAAACATTGCGGAGAACGAACTCCAATGAACCACGCGATAAGTAACATTCCCCATGAGCGTACGTACCATCGCCAGCGCACGTTGAACACGAATTCACCAGAGTGCTCGTAAGAAGCCGCGCATCATTTCCTATCGGTGGCAACCCCGAAACGAAGCACAGGTCACAGGTACAACAAATTGGTTCCACTTAATTACCTAGCGCCGCTTGGACGATTGTCATATTTCCTGGCGTGGGTCGCGTTGATATAGTAACCGTCGCGTATTTACCTTGCGCGACTGCTGTCGAAACGGCATCGACGTGGTGGTGGTGCTGTACGGGCATCGTTCAGCGGGGAATCCTTTAGTAGAGGATTCATGAGTGCAGAGAAGGTGATCTAGTTTAATTAACCAGGAAGAAGCACCCGCCGCAGGATGAGGGCCTATTTAACCAAAGACCATTTGGTCGGATTCGACAATTACAAGGTATTTATGGGTTTGAATGACGTTTCGTTTTATCGCAGCTGGTTGGTGGATAATACTGATGATTAATATACCATAATGATGAATAATTTATATAAGACTAATATAAATTCATCGATATGATTACAGTATAGCTGTAAAGATACTAGTCCACTTAGTACATATGTGATGCATCCATTTTGGAATAAAGTGATATTGGTAAGTAAATTTTAGTATAAAAAATGACTTTATTAGTAGCCTGTAGAAATGTCATCAATGGTTAATAGTTAATGCTAGTGGTAGCAAGTAAACTTTTAACCTTTGTTGACTGGGTCACATTGATAAGAATAGTTTCATTTTGACCTATTTTAACATCTGCTTCCCTTATTAAATTCTGCCTTACTTTAAAATTAATTACTCTTGAAACTAACATGTGTTGTTTTCTCAGATTTGCCCAAAATGGATTGCCCCCAATCTACTAACATTCATAGGGTTTTTGTTTACCCTTGCAATGCTTGCTCTCTTGAGCTTGTATGACTATGAATTCTTTGCAAATGCCCCAGATAATTTAGAGGTGGCCCCCATTCCAAGCTGGGTGTTCCTGACTAGCTCCATATTTTTATTTCTTGCATATACACTAGGTAAATATCAATTATTGTTTATCTGTCTACTAAAAATTATATTAGTTATACTAATTATTTAATTGCTAGATGGTATCGATGGGAAGCAAGCTCGTCGAACAGGAACAAGTGGTCCACTTGGTGAACTCTTCGACCATGGTTTGGACTCCTTAACAGCCGCAATCATTCCGTTAGCATGGTTTTCTGTCTTCGGTCGGAGCTCAGAATATAGCATCACTGCTCTACGAATGTTCTTCATTGTCTGGAACGTCCTTATTCATTTCTACCTCACTCACTGGGAGAAATACAACACCGGTCTACTTTTCTTGCCATGGGGATACGATTTCTCGATGTGGTGCACCATCATCACTTTCTTTGCAGCTGGAATTCGCGGTAATGACTTGTTTAACTTTACTATCGGGGGTTTGCACGCTGGTGTCTGCTTTGAAATCCTTTTGTACGTGTCATCCTGGCTGGCTAATATTCCAATGATTGGCTGGAATGTGTACCAAGCTTATAAGAACAAAACTGGATACAACAGGAGTTTTGGGGAGGCTGTAAGGCCATTGTTGTCAATGACTGCATTTTTTCTAATGACTACATTGTGGGTGACATTGTCACCTTTTGTTTTGGAGAAGGACCCAAGAGCGGTGTTTATTATTATCGGCACCGTCTTCTCAAATATTTGCGTGAGTATTACTCTATCCGAATTGATGAATGTTGGAGATTAACGTTGTAGTTCTTTCAGTGTCGACTGATTGTGGCACAAATGAGCAACACCCGCGCTGAGCTCTACAATTGGCTGTTAACTCCCAGTGGAGTTGCAATTGCTGTTTGCCTTTTGGCGGATAACGAGGTAGTGCAATTAACGACAACTTACGTGTGGTGTCTTATCGCCTTGATTACACATATTCATTACGGCATGTTTGTGGTAAGCTTGATTATCTAATATATGGCGCCCGTCATTAATATGCATATTGAACATTGCAGGTTCAAGAAATGTGCAGACATTTCAGAATCAAATGCTTTAAAATCCCGCCGCAGGAGCCGCCGCACGCCGATTGACTTGCTGCCGACAACGCCTGAAATTAAACATTGTTCACACCAGCGCAAAAAAGCAACGACTACACCTTGTTTGTTTTCCGTTTTTGCGTTAACGTTTAATTTCCTGCGTTGTCCCTCGGACGCCACTTTGTGTTTTTGTGCTCGTCCTTGTGATCGTTTATTTTTGTTTTAGTGTAGTTTATCTCGAATCGGTTTCGTGCCGGGAAGAGGAAAATCTCAAGCGTGCAGCAAATTCAAATGTCAACCAAGTCGAATCAAATTCAAATAAATATCGGCGTCCGCAGCTAATTGATATAGCGATACATGAGTTGTAGAGTAGTAGTGCATTCAAAGTCATGATGTGAAAGACTGCGGTTGAAATTGCAATGAGCATGAACATGTGTTGCACGCTGAGATTATGATGAAGGAAAAACGCCGTTTTTATTTGTGGTCAAAGTATATATTCATAACTATTTATTTCACCGATCAAAGTCACAAATCTTCAAGCTAATTGATAATGCCAGTAAACGAAAGACTGTTTGAAATGATGCAACTGAACAATTTATTCGGATTAATTAGGATTTAAACATTTTGAATTATTCAGCTAATCAAGTGCAGTTCAGGATTTCGTTTTACGTCTATTAATTTCGAGTGGATTATTATTTATATTCCTATTGAATTGGTTCTGTTTTTGGTGTGCCATTTTGTTGATATCCTGTTTATTTATGTGCAGAGGTGTGACTAGTCGAGTTGAAATGACAGCCACTATTACCAGACTCTATTTTTAAGAGGATAGTCATTAATTTATCAGCTCTAGATTACAGTTGATTATAATCAACGCATTGTTGCACAGACTGCGTACGTCCCAATCCGCTGTCTGGTAGCCGTTGTTATAAAGCAGAGAATGTACATTCCATTTGTACACAGTTTTAACGAGCGACGCTGGTGGTTCGGTTTATTTGGCAGGGAGACGGGGGGCAACGATTGTAGAAGTGGTGGGCTGTTGCGGAGATGTGGGTAGAGGTTTTTTAAATGTAATTTGAAATTATTAGTTTATAACTTAATACTGGATATGTCTATTACTGCTGAGTTTGGATATAATGGCAATGCTAGTAAAACCAAATAGATTGCTGCTGGTCGTAATCGGCCACCGATATCAAACACAATACAGGTAATAACGTCGGTCTTATTTATTGTAAATTTAATTAAGATGGCAATGAGATCTTTTTGTCGATATGGGATAATTGTGAAACACTTAAATCACTTGAGTTTGGATGTCGCATTGGTTTGCTGGAAGACATAGTAAGTAAGGATTAGAAGGAGCTGATTTCGAGCGATCGAAAAAATATATTTCATATGAGAATAGTTACAATAAAAACAATAAAATGGAATAATACTTATGTAACAAAGTATATTATATACTTATATTCAATATGTATATGACGCCACGAGAACACTTAAAATTGTATAAATCTGCCCCCGAGGGAGCGGAAAGTTTGTCTTTTGCGTCTGTCGTTTCGCATCGCACTATGTACAATCCGTCGCGCGGCACGCGGAAGAATTACGTTAAGGTAGATCACAAAACACATACAAATTCGAGGGCCCGCACGCGGTGGGTGAAAATTGAATTAGGCTTAAAAATTCATAATTTAACTAGGCGCTAAGATCACTTTTTGTCGTCCAGCTTGGCCTTGTCCAGGCTCGACGTGACGAGCATTGGCTGTCCTTGCCCGCCCTGGTTAGGGTACAACTTGTCGAGGTGCTTGAGCGACTCGCTGAGGAAGTTCTGGATGGCGGTGAGAGCAGCGACGATCGCCGGCGAGCCGAAACCGTGCGATATCAGCGAGAAGTGCGTGAGGTGACGCTGGATGGACGGATCGAGGAGGATCTGCGGCCGTGTGTTGCACAGCGGCGAACGGTCCTGGTTGAGCAGGTCCATCAGCTCCTTGGTCACCTGCTTGGTGGCCTGTAGCAGTTCCTTACGGCGCACGGACTCGCCATGCTGGCGGATGAGGTACTCAGCGACCTGACGCGCGGGGAATTCTGTTTCGCATACGTAGCCAAAGTCCCGGGCCAGATGAATGGCTTCGCCTTCTACGAGAGAGGTAAGTAGGGTGACGTTGGCGGCTTTTCGCCGGCCAGCAGGTAAATTGAGGCCTATCTTTTCGAGTTTCTCGCGAAGGAGGCGACCACCGTTTTTGGATTTGGCACGACGTAGTACGCCGCCCAGGAGGGAAGCGTTGAGGCATTCGGGGGGCGACAGGCGGCGTTGGACTTCGCCGACGGTGACTTTGTACTTGGATGTGGAGGATAACAGTGAAAGTCTGCCTGGTACTGAACAGAAGACATCGGAGGGTGAGACCATTGAGCCACCGCCATGATCTTTTCCTTTTATACCTGCAAATAATGTTAATATTAGTAATCAATGTCATGACAAGTGCAATCATAAAGAGGTAAGTAGAAGTGAGATAGAAAGCAACATACTTTTTAGGAGAGGTAGGTCAGAAATAAACGCAGTGTTGTCATCAATACCACCCTGCGCTTCTTCAACGGCTTGCCCTAAAGCTTGATGCAGTGAAAGTGGGTCATCGTGGGAGGAAACCCTTTGTGGAATGCCATAGTCAGGACGACCTCCAGGGCCACTAGCATAAGGAAAACTCGCCCCATGACTCAATTGACTCTGCAAAGAACACATACATTGGAAAAATTCGTCAATATAATTTTCTGCGTTATGAAATGAATCCAGAGAAGGGGAAATAGTTTTCTCCAACATGCAACAATCTTTGGGATGTGTAAGACTAAGATTTGATATTCGAGGGTCGCAGGCCTAGGGTGGAATGCGTCGGTTTGATCCCACCCTGCTAGGTTCGCCCCAGTATCTTTGTGCATAGTTCTCAAGGAATGTTAGGCATTCACCGCATCGTAAACTAGCTCTTTCCGCTCTCTAAGATACTAATATGATATTATTAGACTGCGAAGGGCAAGATGAATTAACTCACCACATGAGTATGATTGGGGTCTGTCTCCCGTCGGAGACCAAGTTGGTTGTAGTGATGTAGACCGGAGAGTCCACCGTAAGGATCGGTAAGATATTCCAGGTGTTGTTGTGGCGGCGGACTTGGCGGGTGATGGAATGGCGGTGGGAAGTAGGGCGGTTGGAAGTCCGGCTGCGGCAGCTGGTGCTGCATCGCGCCGCCGTGGTGCACGGCCGATGCGCCGCGATGATGGTGGCCACCGCTGCCTCCGGCACCGTAACCGGGGGAGCTACCACTCAGTGCCAGGGAACCGTGTCCGCTGGCTGTTAATCTCTCCTGAAATGATAGCAAAAACACAGAAAATTAATTTAAGTCATTCCAAACAGTCGATACACCATTATTTAAAGTCATTAGTGATAAACTTTTCAAAAAGTTTTAATCAACTCACAAAATCGCAAACTGTTCTATTTGTTAAACGAAGTCGCACAACAAGTTTTTCTACTGCATTAATTTATGTTAATGTTGAATGAAACATTTTAATCCATTCATTGCACATTTTTGCACCAGTTTTCACTAGTTTTTCGTCGATTGAGTATGACGCGATAATTCAAACTTTGACGCGGAGAGGAGTGACGAACGTCTAACGCTGCCTGTCGCACGGAACATTCTGTTTGATACGCTTCTTGCGCTCCCGAGGCAAAGAGCAAAGCGTTGTGGCGCTCCGTCGTCTCGTCTGTCGGGGGCCACTCGGAGCGCATGGCCCCAGGGTCTCTCCGAGCACGTGTCCCTCGTCCCTGCGTCGACATAATAAGTTTCCTTCTTTCCCTGCAAACACAAGGACATGGTACTCTTCACATCAACTCAACAATTTTCACCGTTGACTCTGATGTATTATCAAGCGATTTTTTTTTATTTTACAAGATAGTTGATCCTTATATTGGAACTTTTATTACAAAAACATCAATTTCTTATGCTTATCTTCCTCTAAAGGAGTATAATTTGTAAAGCAAAAGAACTTTACTTCAGCTACTTTTCAGTTCTTATCGTAGGCCGGTATCAATATTGTAGGCATATGGGTATGTCTTCGCTAGAGCACTAATGGTGACAATTGGACAAAAACGTAATTCAGCATAATTCTCCATAATGTAGCTAATGTAATCTGGTCCGTGCCGGCCCATGGTTCATCGTATGTGCGTGCATTCGTCTCGCCCAATTTGCTGGGCGCGTGCAACCGCCGTTTTTTACGCGGAGCTTTTTGTTTGTGCTTTAATGAAAAGCGTGAAGCAACAAGTAATGCTTGTTATGTGTCACCTCTCGTGCGGATTGGCCATGTAAACACAGTAAAAGCCAATGCGAAACGGAAACAATAGACACTTGAAACAAAAGAAGTAAGAGGAACAGGAAAGAGACGAATATGAATTACGCATTCAAATTGTTAGCTTTACCAGGTACGACCAATGAGATTAGCTTTTCGGATAAGCTACAGCAAAATGGTGGACACACGCTTCAATTTCTGCTGTTTAATAATGTATAAAGTCAAATATTTAGATCATCGATCGATAATTGAACCGTGCGATTAATTTTTTTCGTGCATGATTTGATTCCAGTAATAATTTGATTTTTTCTTGATATACTTGGTTAATTACTGAGTCGTCATATAAAGGCCGTGTATCAAGTTCAATCAAATTATCTTCGTGCGAGGAACGCACCGAAAGTAATCAAGTGGATTGCTACATTGTAAGAAAGTTACGATTGCAATTAGAAACTTGCGATTACGAGTCTTCTTATTATCTATTACTGCTTAAAATTACAAATTACCCTTGGTATAAAATCTAATCAATTCGCTAATTACCGCTGGATTCTTACGACTTATAACTTCCATTCTGATAAAATTACAAGAAACGATTTTTTCGAGTCTAATCAACGTAATAATTCCGATTGCAGGTATAAAATTATAACTACTTTCAATTACGCAGGTTTCTGCTTATTTAGAAATATTTATTCTCTAATGCTCACACCTGTAGGTTGACTTTAGATTAGAGAAAGATATCAGTAAGTAATAAGGAGCGCTGCCTACTAAGAGCAATCATTTCTGGCATGAGCTACCGCATCAACAGATTGTTAATTCTTCAAAGCCCCAAAACATCAAATATTAAAGGAAAATCAGAACCAGAGCAAGTATCAAACTGGAAGACGGACATGCAGCTGAAGCTGATGGTAATGATAAAGTAGATATGGCAATGAGGAGGCAGCTGTGATTGATGACGTTTTTTTTTTCTCTAACGTTTTCTCTTCGTTTGTGAAGTTGCTTTTCAAAGTCTGAGACTTTAAGGAGTTTTCGAATTTAGTGGTTTACGTACATAGTTAAAGTGGACATGAGAGATGGTTGTTAGCTAGATTATTATCAACATAGTTAACATTCGTTCGGCTAGGTAATTTGGTTACTGACGTTAGATTATTACTAATTTTATACGTAACACAAAGCACCTCTCTGAAAAGTTGCTAAGAGTAGTAAAAGAGACGTCTACAATTATTTATATTCTGTATCTAAATTGGGAATTTTGATATCTTTGTTTGTATTAATTTTCGAATGGTTTTGTAGGATTTAATGACTGGTAACTGATGATGAAGTCATTTCCGCATTGGCAAAAAGTCCCTCCTTATTGCACTGTAAAATCGGCGATTGTTTGTGTTGGCAGCTAGTTTGCAAAAGCAACATCCGCGCGTTAATATAGTTGTTTAGTGGCAGATGCAGCGGCGATATGGAAATGACTGCGCTGTTCGCGTTCGTGTTAAAAGCGCTCTGCTGTCTCCCCACCGACGCCCCGCCGCCGACGCCCCGCACCACCCATACCTGCCGTGATCGCAGGAATGCCGTCAAGCTAGTGTGCACGCCCAGGTCCTGCCGACGGCCGATTGAGATTCATTCGAGAGCTCATCATCAGCGGGCAGACACAATCGCAATCATATAGTTATTACAAGTGTACTCGATTTCCCCCCGCAACAAAAACTAATACCACACCTGAAATAACAATTACAAATATTGCTCACTTGTTAGGATCATGATTGGTAGTAGCTAATGCAGCAATCTATAATGCTCATTATTCCAAGATATTAGATTAGATCACCTAGTTGCAAATGCTTTGAGAACTACCGTTTTAATGTATTTCTCCGGAGAGTGGCAGTCATGAAGATGCTAATCATCACGAGAGGCGACCATTACGGAAGCAATGAGACGTAAGTGTCTTTATGAGCCGGTTTTTCGGCGACAGCAGTCGGACGATTCATTAATATAGATAATTTTGACAATTTCCTGTTTCGACAGCGCAGCGTGCCGGACGTGCGGTGCATGCGATGGATGGCGCATAGCAGTGTCTTGAATCACTCATTAATATACGTGCCATCAGCGTGTGTACCTGGCTGAATGAATTTGGTGCATGTTGGAGTGTGTTATTACACGCTGCGGACGTTCCGAATTACGCATGCAGATTAGGAGTCTGCGGTTGCCTGTATCTCGCAATAGGGAGAGGAATAAATCGGAATGCAATTGCTGCTGGGTATAAACACGTGCCATAGATGCAAGGAAAACAGATTGATTTCAACCTACGATAATATCAATTGTTTGAGACTAAGGGAAGACAAGTGCACCCTGTACTTACAAACATGGAAGTATGGACCAGTTGGTTGGATTTAATTGTGCTGAAACTTGTTTGGTTTGGCTTCAAATTTTCTTCGATTTATAAGGATCTTCGTAGAAACTTTAAATTCTACTCCAGATAGTTACAAAAATTAGCTTACGATTTGATCTGATTTTTGAGCACCAATAAAGTTTATTTTAAATAATAACATTATCTCTTTGCAGTTGACTGACGCTATTTATTATTTCGCCGAAGACGCTCAAAATTGATTCTGGCCGATATTCTAAAATCTATGCTTCTATTTTTCTATCAAATATTAAATTTTCCAAATTCCAGCATAAATCTTTGTTTTCTCAACACAGCTTGTTTTGATGACCTCATTTCTCTCTGGATTTTCCAACTTTACTTTTCGTCTTTCATGAAAATTCCACCACGTTCCATTTCTGCGTCTCTGCATTTTTTGAGATTCCATCCTGGGCGCCACTCAGCTACCAGTGTTCAGATCAATCATCCGTGACGCGCGAGGTGTAAGTACACTTATTATTGCCGCGATTACGACACACTAATAACGCAGGAGTATCGCTGGCAGATAACGCGCTGATGTAGCCTCCGCTGCAGGATGGTGAGGTCGCGGCCGCTCCGAAACGTGTGCGATGCGCGAGTGAAAATTTACTGTTGCAACGGATAACTAACTAATTCCTTCACAAACACTACTGATGCACACGACAACAACTTGTCTCTGCACAACGTGTGTAAAGGCACCGAACATGGGATCACAAGTCGTAAAGGATGAGTCGGGCGCACCTTGGAAAGAAGCAGATTGGAGTGAGGTGAAGTGTGAAGATAAGACTTTCATTTACGCATAAAACAATATACAATATCATGTTGTAAATAATACATATAGGAGTGTGGCACGAACAGGAGAATTTCAATGCTTAAACAGGCCGTAAATAAGAATGCAAGAAAACTCAAGTTGTTAGCTAAGAATAATTAATTAGTTACGTATTATATGTTACCAAAACTTGTAACCAGAAAAGTAGTAAGCTCAAAACCATTATTTTATGACCTTATTATTCTATTATTATCTATGCACTATTTATACATTTTAATGTTGGCCAATATCAAATTGCTACTATGTCAGTCCCTTAAATTTCCAATTTAGGTTTTCTCCATTAAAAACAAGTTGTAGACATGGTAGACCAAGTTGAAACTTGATGAAAGTCAATGGAATTTAATGCCTGCCGGGTGGGTATCCTAGTTACCCTGGGGCTGTTTACGCCATGCACGTTTCACTCATCACTCTTGACTCTTCCACCCACGACCACATCGCAGCCAGTTGATCACGATTATCCTACTCATTCGCACAACCTACTCCCATCTATTCTGGTCAAGACTTACGTGCAGAGTTTAGTTGTTTAGTCACACGTTGGAATCTCTTTTAAAGTTTTAGTGATTTATTAAAGAAGGTGGCTTAAAATACAATTTGATTTTGGTGCAAGTGAAGCCAGGTTTTATGGGATTTGTGTATTTTTGAGAAAGTGTTGATAGGAAATTAATTAGATTGATTCTGCGAATTAGTAAAATGAGTTTAGTTCACGATGAAACCGGCATTTATGGCGATAGCTTCAAATTGATGAGACATCTAGAGATGATCTTAGAAGGAAGCCTATTTCCTTTACAGTTTACTCTCTTAATCTATGATACAAATATTTCCGTTTCTGAAGTGTTTAGTAGCAACTTAAGTAATTCTCTGTTGTTGTGACTTACATCATCATCTAAATCATCCCCAGCATTGTCTTTCCCATTCTCAGCACATTCACCACCATCCTGCTCTTGCTGCTGCTGCATGAGCACGAATGCAACATCATTGTTGTTGTTCGCCTTGCACTCATCCGACGCATGCTCCACATCTTCCGCGCTCACATTGCTCAGACTATTCAAGTCCTCACTAATTTCATTAATAACAACAACATTGTCATTTGCAGGCAAAAGTCTCCTCCGCTTTATGGTATTAATCCCTATCGTATTGTTGGTATTGTGCTGGACCCGATGACTACCGCGCGGCGAGGTGAGCAAATCACTGTTGATTGAGTCAGGTGAATCGGGGTTATCCATTCTCAATATAATATTTAAGATATTTATTTATTTATTTATTTATTTATTTGTAGTAGACTTAACTTGCAATGTAATATTTTAGGTGCACATTTGTTAGAACTGAGATTTGTTGAAACTTGTTGAAATTTAGGTTAGGTTCGTATTTGCTACTTTTAAGCAGTTTCCAAATGGAATTCGTTGAATTTTCCGTTAATTATGGCAAGTTACGTGAAAATGTGACTAGTGTAGTTGTACGCGCTGGCGGTCGGCTGGCGGAAAATTTGTTGTTGTTGTTGCTGTTGGCTCGAGGCAACCGCGCCGACTGTCGGCCGACGGCGGTCTTGGCCGCAAGGCACCGTCACGATTGGGCACGGCCAGCATGGTCTACAAGCGAGTCAACTTCTTGCAGGAGGATTTTCCACCTGCGCCAGAGTGAGATGCGTGATGTCGCACCTTCTGTGCATCGTCGATTCACCTGTGCTCATGATACTCGGTACCTGGTAGCTCTCCCACCGCATATTGTTTGCAACAATTATCGAGTTCCGCCTTTGTGCAAATTGTCTTAAACCTTAGTCTTCACTGACTTAACCATCTTAACCATTACCCACACTTAAGTTAAAGTGAGCACCCAAAGATAGTAATTATAACTTGTTGGCGCTTCTAATTGTTTGCCTATTGATATTTTCTTGACAATTGGTCAAATTGTCTGCACATTAGCTCGTTTAACCAGGCGTCCATGTGGGATTGTATTCCGCGATTGTATTTGGAATGGCGGCACTGTGGAATGGTGGAATGAATGAACCGTTATTAATGCATTTTAATGGGCATTTTAATAAACAACCAGCGTGAGAGAGACGACTGGACAAGTCTTCGCCGCGTGTGCTTAACGAGGTAAGGCTATTTTCAATCCCATTCACATTTGTGATGCGCATACGTTCAGCAAATATTGGAGTTTTCCAACGAAAATCAAATGGCAATGCGTAGCTACTGACCATTCACAATTACAAGCAGTGTGGAATGTGTCATATTGGTTGCATACATTAGTGCGATTAGTAAAACAAAGAAAATCCATAGCCACTCAATTTTAACCTGGACAAGGGTTGATTTAACTTTAACTCTGCCTACATAATCAACAGGTGAATACAGTAACTTGATGGTTATGTTGCCGGTCCTAAGCCCGGATAAAAGAGGAAGGTTTTCGGGATTGATGTAGAATCAAATCCGGATAAAAGTTATAAATTAGGAAGAGGTGTTATTGGATTTTGTACAGAAATTAATCAGTTAAAATGAGATTTAATTAGGTTAATGTATAGTTTCTTGTATAATCCAACTATTTCTGATTTTTAATGCGTCTCTTGATTGCAACAAATACATTAATTCACTTGAGGAATTTGTAGAAAGATTTTATAGCTTTTTCCAACTTTAACGATAGCAACTCCATATGAAGATTAATTCTAAAGCCTCAAGTTATCACGCAATTAAGAACATTTCGTCATTCATTGATCAACTGCAAATGCCACCAATTTTACTGCGCTGCAATGCAAACACAAAGGCATCAATCTAATGCACAGCTAACTTCCCAAAATACATCCCGGTTAAATCGTAACCGAATCATGACATTCTTAATTTTGAGCAGGGCTTACCTAACCAATTTTATTGCCTTTAAAATCCAAGTGCTAAGCACTGCGGATTTTACTGATTATCTGGCTAAGCCAGAAACCTGCGTAGGATCTACGGTAGTAAACTGCATCCCATTACAATTTCGTGTAATTGCTCCTCGCGAGATAATCAATCATTTGTAAATTACACGAATTATTTGAATATCCCCCCGGTCGACGGTAGGTTGGCGGAGTGCACGCTTTGATGTATGATATGATCCGACGACGATTATTAAGGAATTATTAAAGCATGCGCGGCCGCTGGACAAATTAGGATGTTTTCAATCGGCGCATTTTGTTTTCTTTATCGCGGGTAATTAAGTCAAGAGATACGATTTATAACCGCTACGCTGCTGCAGCTATAAACTGGCGACGAAGCGATGAAGAGAAAATGAAGTCACTGTAATTAATTAAGGGATGGTGGTTTGAAGAGCAAAGACTTATGAGTGGTGCTTATTGGTGGATTTATTTCAACAGCAAAGATATTCAGTTAGGGGGTATCAATGTTATGATAGGAATTGCGTTTATTGACATTAATAATTTTAATTTATTCACGGATCGAAATTACTTCATAACTTTAACAGTAATTGATAAAGTGGCATATAAGATATGTAATTCAATAGGAAATAGATAAAATCATCTAAATGTAATATTAATATCCATATTAATCTATCGTAATTGCAAA
>JAODGC010000004.1:939637-951356 GCA_027574925.1 Ecitoglossa quadriceps | reverse complement strand
CATCCACATCGCACCTTTGCACGACCACACGAGGCACTGCAGAGAGATAATAGTGACCAGTGATACATATTAAACGCACTGAGAATTTGACAGATGACATAATGACAGCGCCATCTATATGGCGTTGAATTTGGCGGAGATGATGGTGACGTGAATAATGTGCTTGTTTTTTTAGAAAGTTTCAAACCATTTCTTATGCATTTAGCATGAAACAATTAACAATTGGATATAATTTTTACCAGGGGTATAACTGCTATCTTCATGAAATACAAATCGCCAAAAATTTCAACTGACAACTGTAACAGGAAGAAAGAAACGTAGACAAAAATGACGTTGCTTTAAGTCTTACATCTGGATCTAAGTTGTTCGAAACGAAACTATCCAAATTTTTCAACGTACAATGCTTAATAACAGTCATATTCTTCTTCTTCTTTTATATCACCCAATAGTCTAATCGTACGTGTAATACCAATCGATTTAGATTTAAATGTTCCTCGATCATCGAAACTTGATTGCAACCTGGGAAAGAATTTGAAAGCATCGAAATTGTTTCAGAGCCTAATCTTAACTCGTTTCAGTCTTGCTCCGCAAGATTGAACGTAATTTTACTAATAATGGTTTACAATGCTAGTGAATTACCAAATCGATTTGATAATTTACATTTTACATTTTTCACGCGAGACCTGAGAGCGCCTGTCGGATAAAAGTTCATCATGTTTGTCTCCCGCTTGGAAACACAAGCTCGCTAGATACGAGCAGGTGAGCATAACATCATGAAATTAGTATTATGATTTAGTACAGGAGGGTTAAACAATGAATAAGTGATTGTTTAAAAAAAATTTGTAATTTTCAATTCATCAGAGATGTTAGAAAATGAAGACGATTGGGTCATTTTAGAAAATCAAGCGAATCTAACAAATTGACACGGAATTGTCATATTGTTTTAGATTTAGGTTGATAGGTGTCCCTAATATATATTTTATTATTAGTATATGTTTTATGCAAGTTTATACTGTTTATAAATTAAATTAATTAATTAAGTGCTTTATAATACAGAAAAAAAAACATTTAAATCGTTTGGATACTTATGTTTAAACAAAAAAGTTAAGTTTCCTATATATCACTTAACGAACTATTCACTAGTAGATGTCGCCACCTTCAAATTAATTTCTAATTTATCTTTTGTTTTCTTAATTTTCCCTGTTTTCGCAAAACAAATTTCCTCGGCTTATTTGTTATGTTTATCTTCTTGTGCTCTCTTGTCTTGCTGTCGTGTAGTCTCAAAGTACATTCTAACAATGATTTAATAATCAAATTCCAAACATGTAACAACCATGCATGTTTTGCATTGCTGCTGTGTATTTCTCCGCATGTCTTCGTACTATTCACGAATTTGCAAGCAAATCTTCATTCTCATCTTGTTCTAATCCCAACCAAAATAGGTTTGGTTTTAATCACACCCGTAGAGTAAGCAATGGCAATCAAAGCCGCCGATGATCTAAAGCAGTCAACAAATAGAAATTCGAATAGTTCCGCACAAAAAAAAAAAAACATAATGAGCACTAGAACACACATCGAGTTTAACTGTAATCTTCGTTTGCTTGTACAATCTACGTACACGTGGATACTGTGGATATTGGATGTGCATCATATTAATGCATACAGAACTTTAAATTACACTTTACTGCGTAATAAAAGGCTGTAAATGAAAAGTCGTGGAAAAATAATGAATTGCAAGTTTATCTAGTATAAAATTAGAAATAGCTGTATGTGTTAGGTTATGATACTTAGAGAAAAAATAAATTTAAGTCCAAATCTTGAAGCATAGTTGACGTTGTCTGAGCTGTAATTTAAATCTCGATAGAATTTTCTCTCGTCTCATCACTCGAATAGCCATGAATTGACTTTAATCGTTTTTTACGCTTATTAGAACCGAGATGATTTATTCCTAATATTTCTACTGAATCTACTCAATCTAGTTAGTTTGCTTTGAAGAAATTTCAGTTTGAGAAAGCCAATCAATCAAGAAATAAAAAAATAAATTTGAGGTCTATTTAAACGGTCCAAATTTGTCGTATATTCCTAAATCCATTTATTACTTAAACTAAAAAACACATAATGCAAATTGTCAACTTTATCATCGACTTTATTCAGTACGAGTACAATCACACGTGACAATCCAACAAATTTCTACATAAATGTCAGGTTAGGTTAGGTTAGATTAGTCACTAACGTATAACGTTCCACATTGTTGCGTAATGATGTTTTCACACATTTATGAAGACTAGTGCACTTCTTCTCGAAGAGATGTAATTGGGAAGTTGCGACAAAGCCATAAACACATTTATTCGGAGATTGTTTTATTGGAATATTGGAACGTAGGACGAGACAATAAAAAGCTTGCACTGTTATAAATCATAAGTTGAATAGGAAAAATTAATAAATAAAATTATATGCTTTTTATTTCAATGGAGAGATGAGCATATAGAATTACTCAATATTTATAGAAAATAATTATTTCGAACAAGAAATACACAATCACGTTTAAAATTAATGACAATGTTGGAAAATCATTTTAGAGAATTTTAGGATTTTTTTACTTTGTCGTTGGTCATAATCTAAATTTCATTTAGCCATTTTTTTTTCTTTCTTTGTTCGAATTCAGTTGCTGCTATTTAGTAAATCATTTTTTCTTGATTTTTCTTCTCTACATGTAACATGTATAAGACAAATTTATTGTTTTTAGGGAACTCTCATAGAAATATATGTACATAGCAGTTTAGCAACTAACTTTATTTGTACACAATAGAGAAATCTTCATTTTATGCCTATTTATTATTCTACACATTCATCCATCCCAACTATAAAATTTAATAAAGTTTACATCCGATTTAGCCATCATGTGGATGCTACACATATTTGTCATGTTTCCCAAACTTGAAGAGTCATTATTTGCTAGTGTCCAAGTTGTTTGCATATGAACAAACACAAAATAAGAACAGAAATCGTTCTGTAATGCTCAGCGATGGCCACAAGATGAACTCATTGCGTACATCTGATAAGCATTCAAGTGTTGTGTCTTTAATCGAATTTATAGCTTGTTTGTCAGAAGTGGCACAACGCATGAGAAAAATTACTCAGCAGAAATTACAATAATTATTTTAGTATTAAGTACTTTGATGATAAAATTTCAATTGATTCCGTTACCAAGATGGTAAAAACGAGTACAATACATAAAAATGTAATGAAAGACATTGGGTTTTGAAATATTTTTGAGATTTTTTTATCACGAAGATAAGATAATTTCCTAGATTTTATGCGTTGTGCTAATGAACGTTGATAGTGCACAAATAATGGGTAGCTGATGGATTTATGTGAGTATTGATATTATCCGACGGAGAGTTTCCTGCTTCGTTGCTAAACTTGACTAATGCTTTAGCTTGAGTATTATGTTGTATGTAGTGAATTTCCAAAGACATTCTACGTATGCTAGCATCGTAAAATTTCTCGACACTTCCTAACAACCAACAATAAGCACACAAAACTTGTCATAATATTCAAATTGATTTGATTAGCACATAATTCGTTTTTATTATTTTTTCCTCAAGGACCATCTGAGTGGCTTCAAACAACAGTTAAATCAATTTTAATTACACCCAAACAGCTTTCATTGAAGTAATACAACCAACTATCAACTTTCATGACCATTTTTACATAAGTCCCCCTGTAGTTACTAGTATTACGTTCGGTTAAATCCGATAAAGTGAATTAAAATCAATGAAGTTGTTTGCCGGGGCGTCGACGCGTGAAAACTTATTATAAGCACGAGCGGCGCTGGTCTTCCGGGGTCCGGAAAGGTGCGCACCCCGATTAGCCAGCTCTCCTGCATGCCAATGCGATAATTACACCGTGTACACGTGTGAAACATGTAAAAGCATGTAAAAGGTTTGATTAGGTGCGAGCACATGCACTGCGTGAAGTCACCCTGAGTGCGTGCGGGCACCAAGCGTGAAAACAGGAAGAAAATGCGAATGGGCGGCGATAAGGGGCGCATAGCGCCGCGGGGCAAACAGAAGTCCTGCTGTGGGGGGTCGCCAATCGCCCAATTAGTAATAACCCCTGAGGAGGTATTATAGTTGCGAATGAAAATGGAATATTAACGAATTTTAGTGTAGGACCTGAGAAAAAGAAGGTTTTTGTTGAAGAAATATTCTTTTCTGTAAGAAATAGAATCTTTTTAATTAATTTGGGAGTCATAGCGTAAAATTGCTTTTGTATTTTTGCTGAAAGTATATTTTAAAATGGGTTACTAGTGTATTTCTCATGTTTAAACAAGTAAAACTTACTGAAGCAAGTACATTTAATATGCTAAATTATCACACAACTATTGAGAAATATATTTTTTACATGTACAACAAATTGTACAATGTTCCCAAGCTTCTTTCTACGTTTAAAGTGTAAAAACTGATCCCCCTTTGCAAACGTCAGTTTCCATAGCCGCGATAACCTTTTCAATAGCAAACGACCGAACATTACCGACTTATCTCCTGGTTGAACTTACAAAACACCCCTACCAACGTCCCTCTACATCCCACCCATCTTCAACTACAACAACCATCACACCTCAGTCACCACTCTCCTTTCAAACTCAAGCAAACTCTTGGAATGACGGAATTTCCGGTGTTTTACACACTCTGTCTTCTCTGCACTTCTTCTGGTCAAAATATCCAGCAAATTCGCACTTTAAAACTGATAAACATGTGATAAATCTACTGCAAAATACATAAAAGCCATGTTTGATCATCAAAATAAAAACACTGCCCCATTCTATGAATATTTACGTTTCAATCTTTAACACAATGTAATTAACAATATGACTGCCAGACATTACTCAAATTAATGACGCCAAGCTTAAATTTAAAAACACAACTCATTATTGAATGATAGGTGTGTTCATGCGTGGCATCTTTAAAGATCATTACTATTTTCAGTATGTACTTCATACCATCTTTATGATTCAAGCTACTCGTGTAATTCTTTCCTTTTTTTTGACATTTGACAAGAGTTCAAAAGGCATTACAACGTTGCCAAATTTTTCCATAAACAAAGACACATTTGTTAATAGATCTTTTAATAGTATGCGGTGTTGTAATGTTATTTGCTGTGGTGATTCATGTTAATTATAAACCTTTCAATCAGATCCAAGAACCGACTTTGAGTAGTTTACTTAGGTAACAATTAATCATGGTGTGTTATTATTAAGTTGCGTTTGCAATTTGTGTGCAGGTTATACTGTTATGGTTTCAAAGAGGTTTAGTTAGGAAATAATTACATTCTGTATTCCCTGAAAAGCATTGAAACATTCTTCTGTTTCAAATTTAAATGCATACATCTAGTTTGCAGATTGAGTTGCGAGGGATTTCTGATGGTGGCTGTTAGAAGTAGGTATATTCACAGTTAGGGTTCTTTGCATTAGATTGTTTGGGCATTCAACACCAGAGGGCAATACTGATACAATATTTGCGGTATTAAGTTGAAATTTATTGGTTTTTGATATTTTTCGCTATGCACGTTTTATTCTACATTCATGAAATATTCAAAATTCATATTGTGATTTAATATTCATGTTTACGTCAAATTTATTTTTTCTTAATAAGACTGATATTTATATGATGGTAACCGTTTTCAACATCTTTAGCTTATTTTCTCAATTTTCTGACATTTGTTGATAATTTGTTTGTAATGTGTAGTGTTTTGTTAGACTCACCCAAGAGTTATTGTAGTCCGGTACGCTGGATTGCAACGCGGTCACTCCTCGGTAAGACATGGCAATTTTTCTTTAAAACGTGTGATTCGCAAGCGGAACGAATGATTTTCCGACGCGTTTAAGCCCCTCGTCAGTGTCGTGTGTTAGTGTGCACTTACCTGTAACAAATAACATTATTATATACCAACTTCTACCAAATTATGGCCCTACCAAAAGCACCGCTCCGCAAAAAATCAACTGCCTTTTCATTTTCAATATTTTCGTATTAAAAAATCATACTAACTTCACGCATGTCACCACGAAGATGACACAAATCAAGTCTTAAACGGAGCAAACCCAAAATTACAACCTGTGCAACCTGTGCATTTTTGGAGTGCTTTTTACATCGATTTTTTTTCTCTCTGCGTCCAAAAATTCCTCGCAAATTTTTAGCTAATTATATAGTACGTGGTTCTTTCTGCGGCGATAGCATATAATAAACGCATATTTGTACGCAAAGCGTGCGGCGCACGACGACCAAGATGTGCGTTTACGATTTTCCTTCGTGGTCCTTTTTGGCCTGTTTGCGTTTTCGTGTTGTTGCGTTGTTTTTTGTATTTTGAGCGCGCTGTTCGCGGGCACGAGCGTCACGAAGAGGACGCGCGCCTCACGTACAACGCATCCAACACGCGCTGTGAAGTATCTACTTAACTTCTTGATCTTGAATCTTCTTGCATGAGGAACGTACTTAGGTACTCATGTACCAAGAGTGTTGGTATTCGCTTTGGTGCGATGTGCTGCAGCCTACGAGACAATTATATCAACGTGCATCTTTACATTGAACGTTATTGATGACGTGGCACGCGTTTAAGCATAAAAACAAGCTGTGGCTTAGGAAATAAATAAAGAAACAAGGTAGGAATATATTCCAAGTTTAGTTAAGAAATGAAACGCTTTATTTCGAGTGCTATAATGGGATTGAATTGGGAATTATTATATTTTGTGTTGATTTCTTGTAGTATTGGTTGCATACCTTAATTTTACATAATTCTTTAGATAAAATCACTGATTAGTTGGTTGCTTATATATTGGGTAATCAACTTAATTCCTCTAAAATATCATCTCTTAGAACGAGCAGCTAAGATCCAAGCTCACATTAAATAAATTAAACAGCATTTTGTAATCACCGAAAATTAGCTACCGTTTTTTCCCAACCACAACCATTTTACTCTTATGGAATGCGCGTATTATGAGCCAGTTTAGTTAATTTTCGTCAGATCGTCAGCCCATTCTCATCCGGCGTTCAGTTACTCTTCCCAAACATCATCTTGCTATCTTAAAACCGGCCACGACTTTGACTTCTTGTCTCCTCGCTCAGCACGTCCCAGCACGAAACCTTGTAACGTGTAATGTACTAAGCAAACGTGGGGCTCCTGGTATTTATTAATAACCCCTTGTCCGCGTAACGTCGAGCGCACCTAGCTGCTAACCTCAAATTAGCTGAGCAACACGTAGAGTGCACCCGTGCCGTACCCTGGTATTATCCTACCAAAAATTACGCGCCACGCATGAGCTATGTGAGCAGTATGTGGGCAAGGAGTCATCATCGGAAAGACGGTAGCTGAAGAGTTGCTTGCGTGGATGTCGTGTGATTAGCGGGTTTGTTGTGGATGAAGTGGTCGAGGATCCTGCGAGTCGTAATAGCGAGTAATGATGCGCCATCAATTTGTACAATTTGTGGGTATGGGTTTCGTTGGATTATTGAATGTGATTTGTTATGACAGAGTGATGTAGGTACTTGGTAGGAATTACCTAAACCTTTAATTAGCAGGCAAATGAAAAGTCCAAAGTAGAAAAGCATAATTTGTTGCAATTGAAGTGCAGGAAATGAGTTTTAATTTCCATTTTGGTAGCGGTTTATTAATAAATTCGCTGAAATTAATTATAATATTTTCAATGCGAAAAAGGGTAATTTCAGATATGAGATCATATTTTATTAATCACTATTTGATATTATTGTATTTGATATAAATTATTAAATTATTTTGTGGTTACGCAAATTAAAAATAAATTTTGCTTTCCAAGCGTATTTAGAGTTTAACCTTTTCAAATATATTGCCGTTTTGGTTGCATACATTAAACTTACATCGAACTTCTTAACCTCATTTTTGCTGTTTTGTACCTCAATTACTCAACATTTCATCGCTCATTATATCTTATACAGCTCACTTCTTCAACTATCGATTAAACATATCAATCGATTGATAGTAGAAATAAATAAACCTACCGAGTGTGTTTATTAATATTTTATTATTCAAACACCTACAGTTAGACTTGCAAAAGATAAAATCACACCTTCATCGTTGACTTTATACTTAAGTCACACTATCCTTAGTCTGAATAGAGCTGTTAATGTTTATTGGCATTCAATGAAGACTTGTATGTTCTTCTTGGCATCCAGTCAATCCAAATAAGTACGATGAGATTTTTGCTGGTGGCCACATTATCATTAAACTATTATCTAATAATTATGAAATTATGAAATGTCTTACTTGTTTCCTTATACCTAGCACCCAAAAATAAAGATTAACCACACTCGTAAAATACACCTGCACTCGTAAAAGCCGAAAGAAACGAGAATATTCCACATTAGAATGCAGTTTTGGCTTCTTCCAAAACACATTTTGAAGGCGTGAAGTAATAAAAATATACAAGAGTATAAACTCATAGATCAACAACCAATCTAATATAAATAGATGAATCACAATTCAAACCACACTAAAGTCGTAAAATGCTGCTTTAATAGAGTATGCTTTAATGGTTAATAGTTTAATGGTTTATGCGCATATTCCAAGAGTGTTGGCATTTTGTTTCTCTTCCGATGCTAACGGCTCTTTGGTGTGATATAATTTTATTTGCATCATTATTGATTGTTAGAATTTTTTCCTTGGAATGTATTCAAAAGAACATTGATGTAGGCAATAATAGTAACAGCAAACATTATTTACTCCCTTGAAAAATGCACATTGATACTCCTTACAGGAAAGAAAAATTATGACTCAAGTAAATCATACTTGGAATTAAACTTATAATAATGGTTTTTATAATATCTTGATTTTTTCTTTCTTTATAATTATTGCAATGAGATGCCTAACCTTTTCGTTAGAAATTAGTGATTTCTTTCTCAAAGAAAATTTTCTAAGTAATTGCTTAAAGTTTAATCTCTAACTTTCTAAATTAGAAATTCAATAGTTTTATTTTTTGCTATTTTTCTTTTTTTGGGAAAATTTAGAGTGTCTATCGTATACTGCACTTTTAATAACAATTTTATAATATTTGTGGCTTGTAGGGTAATACAAAACGTTTGTTGCTTTAAATAAGTAGGCTTATATTGGATTTATGTCTAACATATTAGTTCTTCATTTATTATTAATGAAGTAAATCATATTTAAAGTAAGATTTTTAATGATGGTTTCTACAATATCCTGGTTTCCTTCTCTTTAAAAGTATTACATTGAGATGAATTTACTGTGCAATCACTAAATATTTCATGTTAAAAAATGTGTTTTAGGAATGTGAGGAACCTTCTTGAGTTTGATTTTTTGATCATTGATTTCTACAAGTGGTCAGTGATTTTTTTGTCAAAGAAAATTTTGTAATTAGTTGCTTAAAGTCTAATCTCAACTTTCTAAAATAGAAATGTTTTGTTGCTATTTTGAGGGGAGAGGGAAATGTATACTACACTTTTAATAACAATTTAATAATATTTTGGTTTCTAGGGTAATATAAGACGTTTGTTGCTTTAAATAAGTAGGCTTTATATCGAAAATAGTGTTAAAACATAGTTGGAAAATATTCATTTATAAGATAAACTTGTACGTTTTTACATCTTCCGAAGTAGATCATTACCTAATTTCTCAATCATACTGTAGATTAAGTTCTAAATCTAAGAAATGTGAAATCCAATACACATTTTTTGTTTGCTATCGCATAAAAAGCAAAGAATGTTAATTTGCTTTGGATGCAATTTATCAATTTTAAACACATCTCAGCCAACATTTAACATTCCACGTCGCGAACACAGGAACGAACAGTAAAAGCCAATTATTGCTCGGCATTTTAAACACTTTCAGGGTAGATTGGTGCATCTGAGAGTAGCCACCAAACTGACGGCTTTTCAACTATACGTCCACAGCGTTTGGTCTTATTTAAAGCGCTCGCTGATGAAGTTTGACTCCAAGTTATTATAAAGGAATTTTTCAACCAATTCTACCTGTCTGGTGGGGAACAAATGCACGTACCCAAAAAGCTGCGTTTAAAACTGAGCCACCTGTTGTTGTATATTTGCTTGAAATTAACTTACTTCATATTGTTGGTAATTAGCAAGAGACGCATTCGAATTAAGATAGAATCTCGACATCATTCCATCGTCTTTGGTCTTCTTGCCGGCGCTGATATTTCCCCAAGCGTTGAGTACAAGTGCCGTCGGTAATGTTAGTAACAAACTGATTTCTTCAAGCACAAGCCACACTCACAATGTATCACTATAAATTTCAGTTGAAGAGAGGTCCTGAACACAAAGTTCTTCCTTGTTTGGGAAGAATACTCGGTCGGTCGGTCCAAGAAGTGGTATCACAGCGTTGGGAAATTGTTAGCTTTTCTTGAACCAGGCACTAAATTAAGACTTGACACCTAGAAGGCTGCAAGAGTCGAGTGGGTTGTTTGGTGGAGATTTCGTGATTGAATTACGCCGGATTTTGCTCGAAGCGCAGCACGCTTGTGGGTGCTGCTCGCGGTGCGGGCGGACGCGAGAGTGCGGCCGTGGAGCGGCGCGCAAGAGCGGCAAAGGCGCGCGCGTGTATGTGGCGTGCGTGGCCGGGCGGCGGTGACGCACTCCGGGGGGCTCCGGGCCGGCCGCGCTGGCGGCCATTGGACGCTTTGTGCTCCCTGCACGCTTTTCATTGGTGCGGCGTCGTCGCGGCGCCCCCCCAGGCGTCTGCACACACCCGGAGAACCATGAGAGGTAACGCGCTCCTTGGACCGATATTCCTACCAGCGATGGGTTACACGCAGCGCAGAGCAAACTGATGTGCCAGCGTTATGAGTGGCATTGCTCCAAGGGATGATGATTTGATGATTTTATTCAAGGATGTGGTTGTTGGTCATTGTGCGAGGGAATTAAGGTTCTGCTCAGAGGGTAATAATTATTTTATTGATTGAGTTGTGAAACAAACGTGCTAATGTTGCTCGGGTGCAGTGAATCAGTTGGTAATAAATTAAAATTCCGCCTTGGGGTTGTTTTCGACCACGAATTTCGCGTTCAGTCAACTGGTTGGCAAACGCCAGGGATGCTATACATATGCATATGTTGGTTTGTTCACAACAATGCAGGGCTCATTTTTCAGCGACAAAAACAAGTCGGCGATAATTGCAATAGCATCAAATTTCACACTTAAATATAGCAATTTTACATGATGTCCATGAAAAGGGAGGGAACCTCACTGAACGCAAATGTCATCCGAAAATGAAACTATACATGTACGGCGGAACCTCCTTAATAAGGCAAGTAATAAACATTTTTATTGTAAATCATCAACATATTGCAAGCGTGTCTTCTCTCTTGGTTTCTGCCGCAACCAGTATTCTTGTGGCGCGGCGTTGTCTTGTGGTTTGCGTCGTTTTGTCAAGCGGCCATATTGCCGATCGCCGAGAGGCGAGGTGGTGTACTCGGCGTTGCTTTGGTGGTGCATGCAACCTGCGACTACTCAAGAAGCCATGTTTCGTCCTCAGGCACGACGAGTTTTCATCTTGCTGCACTTGCTGCGGCGGGCGATTTATGCACGGACGCCCACGAACAAAACGTACCTTATGTCGTCTTATAATCCTTTATTATAATTTTTCCTTGGTCTTTGCTATAGGAGCCTGGGGGCATTATCCATGATGGACACAGAAACAATACAAAAAGACTAACTT
>JAODGC010000004.1:928772-939537 GCA_027574925.1 Ecitoglossa quadriceps | reverse complement strand
TATGCAACCAACAATACACTCTGTGCAGTACAAATTATCTAATCAATTTTTAACCAAATTATGATATGCAACCAAATCCACACGTTAACACAAGAATCTCCACTTAATCACACATTTTCTCTTTTCTAACTTTCCTATAAAACCTTCCATTTATGCCTACCAGACATGCACTCGATTTAACAGACTTAGCTGGAGTTGGGCTGATGAAACCCCTGGTCTCACTCGTCCCTGCTCGACAGCATTGGCTGTTATTGAGCCCTCCGGCTGTTTGCAGAAGTACGGAATGCAGCCGCCGATTCGCATCGCCTCAACTTCTCGCCGGATCGCGAGGGTGTAAAAAATACCGAACGCAGCGAAGGGAAAGCTAGCATGTGTACACGGCGCACACACGCCAATAAATATCACGGCAGCAGGGTGCAGGAGTAGCGAGAGACCAAACATCGTTGTACTTTCAAAAACCCTGATTGATTTCCTGTGTTTCGCCGGTGCGCTAAGCGTTTCGTCTTTCTTTTGTTGCTTCTGCACATGCGTGATGGCGAAAGAGATATTCTCTTTTTTTACTTTTTAGCGAAATTAACAAGTTGGGAAGATTCATTCTAGCTGAATTATTCATTAAGAATTGTTATCTTTTTAATGCTTCCATTTTTTTTTTATTGCTATTCTTTATTTGACCATTAATACTTTACGGTCTTTGACAACTACTTTAACCACTAAAATCTCTTAAACTCTACATTTCATTTGACAAGTCCCTATTTGCCTTTCTTAGCCATTTGCGCTTGCTTCTTCTTCTCATCCTCAATAAGTTGTGCAAACTTACTATTCAACGCCTTCCTAGCCTTACCCATTTTGGTAGCCCCATAAAACTTCTCATACTTTGCCCACTCCTCATTAGTAATAGGCCCACTTCCTTCCCTCAACGAATCAAGCAACTCCGTCGCTTGCAACGGCTTATACTGCAACTCAATAATTCTCTTTGGTACAAAAACCCTCTTAATTGCTTCTGTAATCTCCGGAAGTGGATAATACCTTGTTATTGCAGCCAAGGCAGACAGATTGAAATTCCTGTCCACACCATGATATCTCATTAGGGTATCCTCCCAATGTAAATACAAACTGCCGTAATCAGGCCTCGGAACTAATATTATTTTCTGAAATATTTTTGTCATTTTGCCAGTATTTGCCAAGAAGGGATAATAAGAAGTCCCTAAACACAACACTCTATCTTCTTGGGTTATGGGTTTTATTATCTTGCCTATGAATTTACCGACTCTTTTAGGATCACCACCTTTTTCTTCTTTAGGGACCTTTTTATAAAAAGCTCTTTCACAATCATTAATGAAGATTATAGAAGGCTGGAGGAGTTTGGACATTTTCACTACTAAATTGGTCAGGTCTTTGTTCCCTTTCTTGCCCTCATACTTCCCAACAATGTTCTCCGGCGATAGGTCAAAGAGAACACATTGGGTATCATTGAATACAGAATTTGCTAGTATATCTAGCCCACATTGACGAGGACCTGCTATAAGGACCGATTTAGGTCTTGACATTTTTCGAACTCCTAGTGGGATGATACAATTCATGATGACCGCTTCTCTTGCATCTGCCAATGTTGCAGGTGGATCTTTCAATGCTTCGCGTTGTTCAAAATTCTGATAGCTATGGTCAGCTAGGTACTGATCAATGTGGACTACTGGATAGCTCCTAATGATACCATTTTGATACATTTCTTGAAAGAGATCTTCAATTTTACGATTCCCAGTTGGGTCCTTTTTCTTTTTACCTTTTCCTTTACCACCGCCTCCATCTTTATCTTTCTTCCCTTTACCCGTTTTCGCCTTGCCTTTGTTTCCTTTACCTTTTTTACCTTTATCAGCTAATACTGCCGCTTTCAACATCTCCAACTCAATTCTCATCAATTCATCAACTTTAGGACGAACTTCCATCTGAACTTCATAACACATTTGTTCAGTTATGGGTTCCATGTATGGCTTATTGTTTGGGTTTTCTGCATCGTTAATATGATCCCATAATTTGGTATATTCTTCAAAGCCCTCTTCCATTGCAGTCATAGCATTGGTCATCACAGGTGTAAACTCATAAGGTTCATTTTTATTCTTTTTCTTCTTTGATCCCTTCTCCTCTTTACCTGTATCCTTTTTATCTTTTGCCTTATCATCTCCTCCTTTCTTCTTATTATCTTCTTTCTTCTTATTATTATCTTTTCCTTTCTTTCCCTTTTTACTCTCATTTTCCAACATTTGCTGATAATGTTCATCTGGAGTCTCCATATCTCCTCTAATGACCAACACAGTCCCACCTTGAGCCACAGTAGGAATGTCCATAAGAGTCTTACAAGTATAGTAGAAATCCTTAAACCATTGCCTGATCTCATCCCCGATGTCCTCAAACAAACCAGGTGATACTGTCTTGACTACTCTTGCTTTCTCATCAATCAATGTTTGGTAAAACTCTTTTATAGCATCATATCTTGCTTCTCTCCTTTGTTGTAACCCTCTCCTAAGTTTGACTAATTCATAATCAGATCTGTAACTAGGTCTAACCATTCCAATCAACAATCGGAGCTTTAATTCCCGATATCTGAGTCTCTTGATTACAATTTGATCCCTCCACCAATTCTGTATCTTAATCACAGATGCAAGAGTGCCCTCCTTTACGACAGGCTCAGATTCCACTTCTGTTTCTTCCTCTTCTATGACCATATCTGAATTGACGGCAGTCGCACTTTCAGAACGTATATTGCCTTGACGTCCTTGCTTGACATCAAACACATAGAGTCTTGCTTGTCTAGCCCTTTCATGGGCTTGTATTGTAAGGACAGCAGAGAGATATTTGTTTAGTATAGCTTTCTCCTGTTTCTCTTCAGCAGACATTTCTGCTTCTAGTTGACCAGCTGGTTTGGGTCTAAGGCATGGTCGTTTGTTCGTCTTGATACGTCCACCGGACGCCAAACGTGTTGATCTTCTGGATACTCTCTCTGTTTTTTCGGGTGTTTCATTAGCTTCTTCCTCCTCTGCTACTTCTTCGCTAATATTACTCTCTACAATTTCATCTGGCGGTTTCTCTGCCGGGGTTCCTGCTTGCAGCAAAGCAAGGGGGTCCATTTTAGTCTTCTTCTTCTTTTCCTTCTTCGGTGCCTTTTTGCTTTCTTCCTCATCTTCTTCGCATATTTCATCGGCGTCGTAGATTTGCTCATTATTTTTCAGTCTCTGCCAAAGTCGTTCACATTTTTCATCCCGAGGGTAGACCAAGGTTGGATAGATAATCTCCACACTATGAGGAATCAGTTTGAGCTCTACTAAAGCGCCATCTATATAGTGATATTCTGATATGTCCAATTTGGTTAGTTCCTCTTTGAGTTCATTAAGCCTCTCTACAGCTGCATCTGTTATCTTTCTAACGGTGACGTTCTTTTGGACTTGGATCATTTGATCACAACAAGCGTCTAGTTCTTGGACCACCATGGCATATTTAGCATAAAGACCACCTATTAGCATGTTAGCTAAAGATCTATCTTGGATAGAGCCTTTCTTTATGAGTTCTTCGTCGTAGTTTAACACTTGTTCTAATTTCTCTTTGGTTTTGATGAACCATTTTGCATAGAATTCGGTAGACATGATTGGAAATTTTCTATAAACACCAAATTTTACGATACAGAAATTTACTTCTCACACTGACATATAATTTCAGCTAATTAATAAAACATGACATAAGCATTATGACGCCATTTTGATTTAGTTGTAGTTTTGTGTGGCAGAGAGGGAAAGTAGTAGGAATTCAATGCTGTTTATTCACTTTTCACATTTAGGGTTATTGAACATTTTGGCGTGCACGACGGATGTAGCTGGAAAATTTCCATATCGACCCTTTTCGCCCCGTCGGCATTCCCGTGCTGCTGCGCGCTTAAAGCATTCCCCTCGTCGGAAACCGCCTCCGGACATTCTGCAGCCCTCCGCTTTGTGCATAGACACCGACCGCCACGCACCCAAACACACACACATCTTGATAGTGCAGTTTCAACCCTTTTGGAAACAGTACCCACTCCCAGGATCACAATAACAGTATATCGTGAGACTAACAACCCCCTATGTAAGTGCTTATCTAACGCAAGACACAAGCTTTCCAACAATTGGGATGTAAAAAGAGGGACTCTCCACACAGACCCAAGCCAGTGACCATCAGTGTTAAATCTTGATTTTAACTGGATGTGGAGTATGTTTGGAATGCGTGGAATGTACTGTGTGCTACTCCACCCTTTGGGTCCCCTTTGGGTTGTGGCATTCGTGATAAACGTAAAAAATGGGATAAGTGGTACGTGCTGGTTGTCGGAGTGAAAAGAGTTGGTAAGGTGCGCAGTGGTATATCAATGCATCAATGCTTCAGCTGCGGTATGCCCATGTAGGTAATACCTGGTGGACTTTGTAAGTGTTTGTTGTGTTGTCGTCGTGAGGTTGGGGCGTGGTGCGTTGCTCACAACGCCCTCATCCACGCCCAGCTGGAGCGTGCAGAGTTGGGCACGGGTTGTGGTTCTACGGTATAGAATGTGACTTAACGTCTGCTTGACTTTGTTTAACTCGCGCCGACGCCGCCGAACACCCACCCTGTGATTAGCGTAATAAATAGATGTGATATTTTGAGATTTGTGGGGAGGATATGATCCACAAGTGGTCAGGGAAGGCCGAAATTGACTTAAGTCATTTATTGTGCTTGTAATTTAGTCCTGCAGTGGTTTGGAGAATTTTGCTTGGTTGAAGACTACTCTGGAGTACACCGGGAAGGTGTGTTTTGGGTTTAGGCGCCAATGGGAAAATGTGAAGGGTTTTCCAATTCCAATTTACATATTGCTGAATTTACCAAACTCGAGTTAAAAACGTGTGCAATGAAGTAAATTTTGTCGGAAATTGAATTTTAAATTGCTATTAAAATATTTGGAAGATAATGTGGTTTGGAATAGAAGAAGGTCTTCTCCGTTGGAAGGGTTTAACGTGGACCAGGAGGGTTTTTAGTATTGGAATTCATTTTACTACTAAGAGAGATAAGTAGGAATGGTTTGGAAATATTGCGAGAATTGAATTTTCCTTTGGGCAGGAGTGGGATGATCTTTGAAGTTTAGAATGTGGTTAGCAACTTAATTAGCACCAAGGAGTGTCTAATACATAAGTTCCTGCTCCTGTATAGTAAATTTACTCAGTTTAAATCAAAAAACATTATAGAATGGCCCTATATTTTTGGTTTATTAAATCGTTTCCAACTTAGAAACCTCATCCATTGTTTAGGTTTCTTCGAAGAAAAAAAAACCCTTTGTAATCTGGAATGTTGGGATTAATTTCTTGGTAACTAAATATTGCTTTAGAAAGTATATTTGAGCTTTGGGTGCCACTGATATGGTAATATATAGGGTTCCTACAATGTTTCAGAATTTTGAAAGATTTTCTCAGGTTTATGTTGATGATAGACTTAAATTCAATCAAACCCAGTTTAAAATCCCTCCCCATATTATATTACTCAGTTCTGTAACCTGTAAATCTCCAAAACCTCTCCTCCGCCCCCACATGTCAACTAAACGACAAGCGGCGCCTCATTGCTGTACCTCAAACTCTCTCTATGATGTTGTGCGCCCATCGTCGTGTGCGCGCCGTTGTAGTGGGTGTGGGGATGATTTTCACATCGTTTGCGACGTCATAATTAACCCTCATTTACAAACACGCCGCCACAAGCAGCTCACAACTCTTTCGTGTTTTCGGCGCTCATACCGCACGCGCGAACCCATAATTATTTAATATTTAGACGCGCCGTAGTCGTGCGCGCTTTCTCCGCAAAAAAAAAACCTAGTAAATTCCAAATCTTTGGAACCATACCTCATATGCTTTTGGACGCTTCGATATTTAATAACAGCGTTTAGGCCATGTTAATATACACTGAGCGCGAATGACCTCGTCGGGGCTCTGACCGATTTCGTCTAGCTCTTATTTTTCTTTATAGTATTTTAATTTCTTGCTTTGGGCCGCGCGCAACAAAACAATTGGGGAACCACGTTATGAACAGGTGATTTGCTTGGAACACAAACGAAAGAAAAACACTTTAATTGCTTGCTTTTTACATTGTGCGCCGAGATAAAACAGGATCGAAAAGCTGATGAGAGGATAAATCACCGGCAATTAGTTAGATAAATTGATTGTCTTTCGGCGGTCCTTACTCCTACTCAACAACATATAGTAACCCAATCAAACCCCAGCTGAAAAATAAAGGAGTACACTTCTGAAAATGTATTTTTAGCCTTATTCCAAGGCTTAGCCCCACAGTAATTTGAAGAGTCGCGTGGGAGTGTGGCTATTTTGTATGCTGAGTATTTGAGAATTTGGGAAATCGTGCAAGTGGAACGGAATCTTGCAGCGGGCAGGTAGAATATGGATGGTTGTAATAATCTGTTGCGCAGTTTATAATAACAGGGCTAACGTTAGTCGTTGGGCGAAATTTGCACGGTACGAACTTTACACCAACTCAAACAAAACGCCAAGTACAGATCTTTCATAGGGAAGGATGTTTCAACGGATACATAAAGTTTGTATTCGAAATCTTTAAATCGTGTTTTATGGGAAGTATACCTCCAAATGCTCAAAAGAAACACAAAGAAAGAATGGAGAAAAGACAATTTTAGAGTTTTTTTTTTTTAAAAGTAATTTGGGCATAGAAAGATTTTATTGAAGATAGAAATTAGTATTTGTAATTTAAACGCAGCGAATTTATTAAAAACACGATTATTTCCAAAATGAAGTTCTAAAGTAATACAAAAATCAATTATACTTTAAATTGGTGTTAAACATCCAAACTTGAATGAAATAAATAATGTTAGTTTTAGAAATTCATTAATAGTTTATAGATTTTTTAGAATAATGTAGAAAACTGTAAATTCTTAGCTATTTCTCATGAAATAACCACAAATGTTGACTAATTGTCTACAAATTAATTAAGTCTTTATGATTAAAAAGAAAATTCAATGCTTGGGTGATATTTCTAGGGTTAAGGAACAAAATCTACCCAAGTTGCATGAAGAACCTGTCCAAACTCAGATCACACGTTTACTGCCCTGCTTGCCCACAGTCTTCCTTTTTAGTAATTTTTTCGAGGCCATCAAGAAATCAATGAAAACTATTAGCTACATAGCAAATTCCACATTCCTTATTACTACCCACTGTCTATTCGCTCATTGCACATGCACTTATTATTATTACTCCTGCATGACTCCTTCTTGAGCACTTCTTACTTAGCATCGGTATGCAATGCGCACACGTTCGCGTGCATGATTGGCCCGTCGCAGGTCGGCGATGACCACGTGTATAATTAGGTATGGTAATGGTCGGCAGGCGGCGAGGGCGAGCGCCTAATGAAGGGGGCCCGCGCGGCCGTCTCTCTTGCGGCGCGCCGCCGCAGGCGCTCCACCGCCGAAGCACGCGATCTTCGCCGTTGCGTGACTTTTATCTCCTAGGAATACGGCAGAGCGGCAGAGGGTACCCGCACTTATGGGCCATACCGACAAGATGCTGATGTGTAAAATGATTGCCGAGTTGTGATTACACATTGGGTACGAATTGCAATTAACCAAGGTGACCAGAATACAATGCAATCCTAGTAAGTGCGGGTAAGAAGAGACTGCAAGAGTATAGAAATTTGTACAAGGTTAATTGAGATGACTAAGAAATGATTGATCGATGATGAATCAATTAATTATTGTGTTTAGATTAATATTGGTTTTTGGTAGATGCATTTGAGATGATATTGATCACGTCAGCTAGAAATTTAATCAAAGCAATGATTAAATTAATTTCTGCCGTAAATTTTAAAGTTTCTTCCATTTAAAACAACGTTTTTGAGGTTAGGTTAATTTTTCTAGTTTTTAGACAACGTTCTTTGGCTTATTTATTTGTTTTCATGTCGAAATTGTTAGTAATTACGATTATATTACTCTAAATATGTTCCTTTCACTAATTTTTGAATAATTCATCTTCCTCTTCTTGGGGTTATTTTATATTTCTGCAATTTGTATATATGCCTCTTGCGTAATTTATTACTACACATTAATGTTGAGATGGTGAGCATTGCCACAAATTGTATAAGAAACACTTCTTGTTCTTTCTCTCCGCTGGAATGTCTGTAAACGGAAGGTGGTTTCCAACAGCGTGCGCCCGCTGCGACAGTGGCGACCCCTGCGGTGCCGCCGCAGCAGCATGCACATCGATCGTTGCCGCCGGGCGCACACCAACCGCTCCTCACTCTTCACTAGCAGCAGAGTGCCGCCAACCCTCCAAGCCAACGACGACAAAATGTCCACCGGGCAATTGCTATACATCCACGTGAACTTTCTCCATCTCCATCTACAACCCATTGGTCTCCCTTCCTCCATGAACAGTCCCACGTTTTATGTCTTTACGACATCATTCCAGTCCTTTTCGTCTTGTCATCTTCTACACATTATGACATTTTAAAGACTTGCAGAGATGGTCATCTTAAACTGGAGAAGAGTGGGGGGATTGAGGAGAATAATCGCTCGTTAGTTTGTCAGGACTATTCTGGAGTATTTCAGGCGATTTTCAGCGTATAAGGGTCGGAAATGTGGTTATGAAGGTTATATGCTTGGCATATTTAGGGGGGACACATTATTACATTGTCCATGGAGGCGAGCGGAAATAACGGAATGTAGTTACCGCCGAGAGCAAGGGTGGCGGAGGCGGCGGCGGTGGCAGTTGTGGTTATTTGTGTGGCGAGACCGTCCCCTCAACTGCGCGTCATTTCGATTTCCATGTGGCGAAATCAATTGTGGGTTTGGGATTATTGCTGAGTGTTGAGAAAATTAGACATAACCGCAATCGTAAAAAAGTTGCTGCTTTAGTGCCAGAATCATTTTGATGCTGAAACAATGCAATGCTGAATTTATGATCCGTTCAAGTTCATCTTTGGTTTTATTGATATTTTACGTCGTATGCAACTTTATCCACTCGTAATACTTCCATCAATTGTTGGAAGCTTTTTGTTCCTAACAGAAAGGATTCTTGTGTGCTGATTTATTATCCTTATTTTGATGCAAAACTGGAGAATGTTGGAATGCACCAATTGTGGAGGTTTGAATTTACGCGTGGCGCACAATGATTTGTATAATTGAATCACGAAGCCATTTGCAAACCCATGCCCACCACCGTTGGGCACTCGCATAGTGTGTGAGAACTCGCAAGGGCTTCTGAAAAATTGCCTTTCGGGTGGATTTACCAAGTAGCCGGCCTCGGACCTAGGACCATCATCACTTATCTTACGGAATGCATTCGTTTGCACCTCAGGGCAGTGCATAAATTAGCTACGTTTCCCACATTTAACACATTTTTCAGATGCTTTTAATGTTTTGCATTTCCAATTCCAACCAATATACAACTCATCGTGATAGTCTAGGACATAGGACATAACACAACATAAAATACAGCAAGAAATGGAACTTGCGAACAAAACCGACTTGAAGACATGGGGCAATTAAATATCCAATTATTTTCATTACTGGGGATGTAACCTTAAAATCATGACATTTGCCCCAACAATCAAACATGCTAATGAAGCGTATAAAATGTTAAGATCATCTTTAATAACAAGTTTCAATTGTGGCAGTTGTGAGTGTATGTAGACATCAAAAGATGACAACCCTTCACACTGCTGCTTGTGAGGGACAAGAGGGATCAGGGGGTGATTATTTACAGTTTGTTTGCATCTTTAATGCGTCGTTTTTCAATCAACGAGCACGCTTTTCATATTCGACCCCCTACAGTAAACACAATTGATCTAGATCCTTGTTGCCTATGTAGGCAACACATGTTACAAAGAATTCCCTCAAAATAACTCCACAGCTAAATGAAGAAATGTAGCTGTGTATTTCAACTTTAGCAACAATTTGAATTGCGCATTTTTTTATGCACAAACACCAAGTGTGTAAACTAAGTTAAAATATGATTTAATTCGACTTTAAAGTATTATTTGAGAGAGCTAATGTAAAATCAGTCAATGACAGTTGCATTAATATACTTCAATTCCCCCGTACTAGACGATCAAAAGACCGCTAAATTACTGAACGTACATGATCTCACTGATAATCCCTTTCAAGAGGGGTGCAACCACACAGGCTGCAGTTGGTTTGTAGATCACACGCGACGCAGCATGATTGAGTGCATTTGTCACTAGCAGGACATTAGCCCAAAGCCCTCCTCTCAATAGTCTCCATACAATAGCTCTAAACACTGTAAATATTTCTCTCCCATCTCTCAGTTGATCCCAAACCATCTAAACATCATCACATCAAGCTGACAAATACCATCTTCATACTCATCACCATCACCTCTATCAACTCCAACTAGGTACTAATTCGAATGGTAAAATGTGGATGGACAATGGATTGTTGTGATATAAACTTGATTAAACTGTTAACCAACTCTGCGAAAAGATATTGTGACTTGTATTGTCAGCTGGCAATTGTTTAACACAAAGCTTTAGGTTGTCCGTTTTGATTAGACAGTCCATTACCAGTAGGTACAGTCCGTATGTCCGAATGAAGAGGGTTATGCATTACATCAATTGGGCATCAATTTGTGTTTAGTGTAACTACAATTTTGACCGACGAGGCCCAATACAGAAAATTGATATTACTATCTGATAGTGTTGCGGAGAAGGGGGGGGGGGGGGGAGAGGCAAGAGGGGGGGAAAAAATTGTGAAGGG
>JAODGC010000004.1:869819-928762 GCA_027574925.1 Ecitoglossa quadriceps | reverse complement strand
GGGGAGGATGGGTGGGTGGCAGAAGTGACAAGTGCGGGCGTGGGGGGGGGGGGGGGAGTGGGTGGGGGGTGGGGGGGGGGGTTTGGGGGGTGGGGGGGGGCGGTAGATGCAAGAGGGGGGAAATAAATTGTTAAGGTATCCATTGGAAGTTAGTAGCATAAAGTAATAGACCCAGAAATTGCTTAGTTGCTCAACTGATGTATTTTCTATCCATTCTACTCACACCTGAAAATGTTTTCACTTGATGCATATTTTCTTAATAAATTTGAAACAGTTGTACCAGCTTTTGACCAGTCTTGAAGACTTGGGTTCCTCAAAACCCAATATAAGTATCCACAATATTAGAACGATTTATTTACAATTTTGGTGATATTTTTTGGGTTTAACTATAAACAAATATCTAGAAATAATCACATAATGATGATAAATAATTTTTAACCAACCTGAAATAGGCACACATTATAGGTTATGGGCCGGCATAACTAGAGGTGTGCAAAAATCGGTACAGACACATATCTCGCAAACACAAAATCTGCAAAGAACAAGATAACAAGTAAACAAAAAACGTTTAACTAGTTGTTGTCTACTGCAGTAGAAAAAGGTAATTGAAATCGTGTACTATACGAATTCTGCGGACACCTGCCCAAAATCCACGAAACAGCATATCTAGGGAAAACCAGACTAATAGATTTTAAGGGCTTCGGTATTATTTTTTTTTTACAATGTTATTGCTCTCAATCATGGAGTAAAACAACTTCTATCTGTTTGAAATTATTTTATCTGAGTACTCTATAATATTTTACCTCATAATGGTATTGTTAGTAGTAGTAAAACAAGAAAACTACGAATTGAATTTTCCTCAACGAATATCTTACGTGGTAATTACTTTAAATTTGCTTTAACAATTTCCAAATCAATGTATGTAAACCAATGTAATTTATATAATTAATATACGAGGTCTAAATATATTTATCAAATGCTCGGATTTACCTGTACTAATATAAATATATATGTAATTTAAGCAAGACGAAGAGTTGTAGTTTAGTTGTAGGATTCGAAAATATTCCAGTTATTTAGTAAAACATTAATTAGAAATTATCACAAATAGCTCTCATTTTATAAGGTTATGTATTATAAAACATAACCTATCAAAATATTTGCTTGGTTGCTAATTAAATTTTCATGGAAAATATGTAGGATTGAAGAAAAACTCAATACTGTGCAAACAATTATTAAAGACTGATCATTTGCAGACATAATTTTGAAAGAAAAACTACAATGAAAAAATTATACTTTGAGCTTCTTTTTATCAAACAAGAATCAATTTAAATTCAGTGTGGGTTTTCTTCCATTTGGATTTAGATTAGATTTAGACTTTTATTGGTGATCTTCAATTAGATTTTTGATTTTTATGCTGATATTTAAATAATATTATTCAAATAGACACAGAAATGGTAACTATTAGATGCTTAACATTAAAAAAACATTTTACGTTCGTTCGAATATAAAATTAATTAATATCATAATAAGTCGTGATGTGTTAGACTCAGGTGGAGAAATTACTTTAAACTACTTTTACACATTGTTTTATTGAATGTAGTGAGTGTGAAGTTTTTTTTGTGTCATTCTTGGCCGGGTGACTTCGGTATCGTTTATTTCTTCTTGTTCTCCAGTCATCCTTCAAAAGGTAGTTATTATGGGTTATTATTGATGCGAACAAAGTGAGAGGAGTATTGTGAGCAGAGCAATTATTATCTAATTAAATTTATTCCGGTGTAAAGTGGGACATAATTTTTAAAGAAATAAAAAATGTGTTTCTCTAAATGTTCTTAGTTTTTACGCACTATTTGTATGATTTTTTTTGATCTCTACTAATTTCCATCAATTAACTATGTATTCCTAGTTTCTTCTATTTTAATTAACTACTCAATATCGAATCGTGTTGTGTTTTAATTCTCGTTTCATTCTTTGCCTTTTATTCTCCCATCTCCTCTAAATCTCGGCCTTCCTCAGAAAGTCAAAGAGTAGATTAAAGGCAAATATGAATTATGAATGTGACAAACCAAAGATGCATGCTGCAGACTGAGGACGGTTGGGATTGATTAAAAACGCAGCCCCGACACAGCGATGAAAAGGCACCGACACGGCCCACCGGTGCCCACGTTTGTCGGAAGGTGAAAAGTGAAAAGGGTGCGCAGCCCAAGAACACAAAACGTAATTTTACGCCTTGTGTATTCGTTAATTTTTGATTTATATATAAATCAAGGCGACCTCAGGTCTTGGCCTGCAATTAACAACTAATCAAGAGCAAAACACAGACCGTGTGCCACACAAGCGCGACAACGAGAGAAATTGATGGAGAGATGGTTTTAACACATTTGGAAGGAAATTGTTATTCATCAGCGAATTAGGTTAGTGTTTAAAATTTGCAATTTAAGATAGGAATTTCGGTTGAAATATGGGAAGGCAACACGAAGAGAAGGAGATTAACATAAAAATAGCTTTGACAGACAGGAAAAACAAAAGATCGCAGAGACAAGACTACAGACAAGTGACGTTAAACATAAAACACTAATTCGTTTTTAATTAAAAGTATGACAGACACGATCTGGGATTATTCTGCCTCTTGAAAACTTAAAATCCGCATAACGTAGGCAACCAGATTAACATATATCATTTTAATTTCTTCGTCCTTCTTATTTCTTTCTTTTCTCAATTACGATGAAATTATATACAATAATATATAACAATAATATATTATATACTCTTTGAGTATACACATTTTACATTATTTTATAGAAATTTATTTCCCAAATTAACATCAATTTCTTTACAACACATTGATACGCCATAACTGAATCCTTTGATTTCATCCTCATTTCTTCAATTCTTCTGCTTTAGATTTAGTTGGACATTTCCGCGATAGTTTTAATTGCAATAGTGCCGCCGCTTCTTCTTGTTATTCTAGTGTTTGTCGTTGTTTGTGTTCGCTAATACGCACGTTGCTGCCCGGCGATAATAACAACCTGTGAGCGATTTATGGCTCCCTTTTTAATAGCCGTGGACAGACGAGGCCCATAATGGCATTGGGGCCTTGCACGGATCAAAACACTAATTCATTCTGTGGCGCGCACCGAAAATCGTAACGACGCACATTTAATTTATTCAACTAATTCAAACGTACGATGCCGCCGCGACCGCCGTCGAGTGTAAGCGGTTCAACAACTCTATAATCGATTCATCCGGAAGAGGAGGGAGGGGGCGGGGGGCAATGTGATTTGAATAAAATCTATGAATGGCATTGGTATTACATACTCGAATAGGTATAGTCAAGATAACAAGACAGGAGATTTGGATAGAATTGAAGGAAATAAATTCATTTTGAATTTAATTTCAGTTGAGATGGCAATAAAATATTGCTTTCATTGTGCAAAGAGGATTCTAATAACTAAGTAGATTAACATAAAATGAATTTTCTTTGCTTCAAATTTCTATTGAATCTAGGCAACTTCTTTTTCACACTGTCAAGATTTATGCTCTTCGCACATTTTCCCCTCAACCAGAGAGGCTCTCCAAGTTGAATTCGTGAGATAATACGTTGATTTTTAATTTGTTTTAATTTTTCCATCAAACTTTAATTCCGATATAATTCATTCCCTCGTCGGCGACCCCAATTTATGGCGATTAAACTGTCAAGGAGTTCGTAGCAAGAAAGGTAATTTCTTCCCGCACCCCCATCAAAAAACCCATTCGGTCATATATATAAGCCAGGTCAACTCATCTTCCGTGGCATATGAGCGCGCACAAGATTTGTGAGTCCAAACATAATCAGGCTTTTATAATCACCGCTATTAAATGTGATTAAAATCATTGCTATTAACCGTCGGATGGCACCAGGCATCAAAACAAAGCGACGTTCAATCAACGTCTACACCATGGGATGAATGGGTGGTGGGATGAATCAAAGCAACTATTGACGTTTGTCGTAATTGCACCAGCAGAACACTGGGAAATATTAGCTGGCAAATGTGTCGATTAGACAGTAAATTGTTTTGCCCTTTTTATGCGCGCGCGACTTGTCATCCGCATGCGCTGATTGAATTGAAATCGCCTCGAGTATTGCGAATCATTACTCGGATAAAAAAATGATTGCGTTTGTCTTTCAATTAGTGGCGTGTCAATTGCATCGTTCGAGCATCGTTGGAGCATGTTGGGTGGAAAAAAAAAACGTGGCGGATTTATTCATGGCGTTGATTAATTTAAACGTTGGAGGCGGTTGCTATGGTGATGGTGGTTGGTAATTAGACAAATTGTTTAATTGAAAATCGCCACGGCGAAGGAAGGAAGAGATTGAAGGCAGAGGCGCAAACGAGGAGGGCGGATGTGTGCGGCGATGATGCGTCGTTACGCCCTTTTCGGCGCGCACCCCTGCAATTAACCGGTAGCTATTTGTTAAAATGTTACGTGTGGCGATTGCAAACGTCGGGACAAGTGGAACAAGCTTTTAGTTCCAGTTGAAAAATGCTCGGGAATCTTTAGTTTGATTGAGAAATTAAGATTTGTGTTGATATTTATTGATTTGCTCTTAAATGGATTGGAATTAATCACAATTTAAAGCAGTGTAATTCTCATAGATAGCTTATCAGTTGCATGAAATATCCGTTTTACTATTTTTTTATCAATTAGAGTGAATTACCCGGAAATTAAGTTGTTTTGATGACAATTTTTGACATTTTTAAAGTTTTGAGTGATTTACAGCCTAAATGTTAGTGTAAATAGATATATTTTGTTGTTAATAGATTAATTATACTTTCTTGAATCTTGTGGAAATAATTCATTAAACTCTTTTTTTTTTTTCTATTTGGAGTCAACATTTGATTTTTTGTGTTGTCTATTGTAAATTTATTTACAAATTAAATAATTTCTTTATCAATAAATAGTTTATCAGTTTTTATCAAATTTTTATATGCTATACAGGGTAATACAGAAATAATTGCAGAATTATTTTTGGTCGCATCAGTAGATTTCTATTCGAAAATCTTTTCATTTTTCTTGTGTTTTAAATGTTTTATAGCTAAAACATTGTCGCAAAGCAAAATATCTTATTGTTATCAGATAGTTTATTAATCACCTTCAATAGTAGCAACAATCTTTCTTGTAATTTTTACCATACACACTTAAAAAATAATTTTTCAAACTTTGGTAATTTTTTCTCGCAACTCTATCAAATTTTAACTTCTACTCTTGACTTGTGTTCCTCTATTTACTTTGCATTTTTCATTCATCAACCTCCAAATGGAAATTTGCATCCCTTATCCCTGCTTGGCGTTAAATCCTCCGCACGCGTTGATACATATCTAAATTGGTGTGTAATAGTCAGACGCGCGGGCGCGTTGCTTAAGAGAGCTTGAAATTGCGCCCCCCCCCCTCCCTCTTCCCAAACGCGACATTTGCATAACCTTAAATAACCACGTTCCACGCGCCCCCTGTGGACTCATTTGCCTATCGCCGATCACGCACCCCGTGGGAGCATCGGCAACTCGCGACACGCATATGGCACCGCAAGCGTTTGTCTAATTAAGCGTGTGATGGCACACGCAATGAATTCATCATGCCACATGGATAGCAATTCATCTGAAAAGTTATCATTTGATTTGCGACACAACATGACTCAACTTTATTTCAATCAGGAACAACTATTCCTACTGCTACTTCATTTGTCGACAATGTTTCAGTGACTCGTTGGAGTCGTTCCTTTCCAATTTAAGATGGAAATTGCTCCAATGTCGGATATGTCCGTAAATGTATCGCGTGCGCAAAGTCATCTTCAACTGGACGAAGCAACGTCAATCACGTGCAGCATGTCCATTGTCGCACAAATTACACTTAAATGCACGAAAAGCAAGACGGCGTATGCTCGCTAACAATCTGTTATTGTTTTGTGTGAGCTGAGGTAATTGCGATAAATTAGTTAGGTGAGGATGAAAAGGATGTAGTCTAAATGAGGAAAACAATCTTGGGTAATAACACCTGCATAGAATGAGGAAAAGTATGAGGAATTTAACTAGTTGCTCATAAAACAGCAAGAGCAAGAACAAGAACACAAAGTTTATAGGTTAGAACAAGTTTATTTGTGTTTGGAAGAGTTTTCACTTGCAGAGATCAAAATATTTGCCTTATTTTGCAATAAAAATTGTTAAATTTAAATAAAAACCAAACTAGTTTTGCTTCTACCACGTGATAGCAACAATTATTTTTGTTTATTTCTTCCAAGTACTTCAGAAATCATTTATTACGTATTGACTTTATCATAAATTTTATGTTCTCGTATTATTTTACAAGTTGCAAGAAATGATTCCGCTTCAAATGTAGGTTTTCAAATTGACAACAAGCAATCAATTTAATAGAAATCCAATTGTTTCGAAATTAAGTTTATATTAAAGAGCAATACTTCAGTTGTTTAAACAAAGTTATTTTACCATAAAAAATAAATATAATACTTCTGTATTCACTTGAAATTAATTAAAACCAACATTTCCTCTTTTGCACCTCTGAAGACAACATTTAAGAACTAAACCCAAAGTGATAAATAATAACGAGCACCATACAACATTACTCCACTCGCATGGAAATGTTCGAAATTCAAACAATGAATTATTATCGGAGCAGGTGCACCACCAATGTACTTTCTTGCGCTGGCATTACTCATTATGCAACGAAACGAAGCAAATCTTCAAGTCAAGCCCCACATCCAGCCAACGCTCATAACTCTTCTTGTATCTTGCTACATCTTCGCCCATCTCCTTGCATTGCTTTGCGTCTGGCAAGACGGGGAAGAAGTAAGATACGTACACCGACTCACTTGCTTACAACTCACGCAACGCTTACAAGGTTTGTTACTGGCATAGCATAGTTCAGGTTGTAGTCAGCAATTTGCAGTAGATAGTCATTCGTTTATGATTTTAATATTATGCGTGTGGTTGAATATTGGAATTAGAGATAGCAGACGAAACCAAAGAGTGAGAGGCAACGGAGGAATAAAAGAAGTCTTTCATCTTGGGTGAGGACGATTGGGATGAGAGGGCTGGCAAGGTGAAACGTCAAAAAGTCACATTTTCAGGTATCTACTGTTGTTACTAGTGAATGTGGAGGGATGATGATGATGAATATATGTAGGTGGAAAACTTTTCATCATCTAGTGCAGATTGAAAGTGTGCTGTACCATAAAAATGTGCTTTCATTAAGCAAGAAAATTATTGGGCTTTACAGCAAGCTGAAAGTAATCTGTGAATATAGATGTCGCCTAATTACATCTCGTATTGCTGCTTTTACATGTAAAAGCATGTGCGGTGTGAATTTAGAAATAGACAAATCGATCGCTCTTGGGCACTAAGTCGACGGATGGAAATGTAAATTGAATGTTTTTTTTTAAACACATTTTTTACAACGTTTATTTCTGCTTTGTATTCTATCAAAAATAGATAATATTTTGATAGCAATAGATAGAGGATTAGATGCCCTCTTTGTTTTCATATACATTAGATGAGGTTCGATCTATAGGTAAGTGATACAAACAATTGAATGGGAGCCCTGTGTATTTTTTCATAAGAGACGTCGACGCAGCGCCTACGAACGATCGATTTAATTATTTCTAACTTCACACTGCTCGTGTTAGGGTATCGTATGCGCTTGCGCACTTCGGGAAGCACTGCAATAAGACGGCGACCATGGTAGTATGGCAACTAATCTTGGAAAGTGGAAGACAGTCGACACTCAACTACCATCCAAACAACATCTATTGCTGCTCACGCTGCATCAAAAAGTATCTAACTTAACACCGCATTCTCTAGTCACATATAACAATGGAATATAATTTATTGCTAACTAAATGTCTATATTAATGTACTGAATCCATTTGAAATCATAAAAAGTGTGTAATTTATCGCACAATTAAACATTAATGATTACAAGCAATATTTCTGTCGCCCAACGTTAAAATGCTTGCTGCAACAAGTGACTGTGAACAAAATTTGGCACGTTGTAAGTGTAAACTTCCATTGTGCTTGCTCAGTGTGTACATCAATTTAGTTTTTGATTTAATTTCAACGCCGATTACGCTCAGCGTAAGTTTTGATCGATGAGCCCACTTTCCGATGATTTTCTTGCATCTCAAGCTGCGAACGCGTCTCGGACACTTTGGAGATTTCGTTATTTATTGGTATGCATCAGGTACGGTGCTCGCGCGCGCCGACGCGAGCAATAAAGGCATATTAAGTACGTTACGAGTCTCTATGCGCCGAGGATGATTGATGGCGGCAATTAGACAAGTATTTCAAGTTGATAATTTCGGTGATGGCGTGAGGGCAGACGTCTGCGGCCTTGATCCGCATAAGAGTGGCGATGGGTTAGATGCAATGTGAGTATCATACACGAGAGAAGAATGTGGAATAGGATTCCCATTCTCAATGAATGGAAACCAATTTCGTTCCATTTCAAAAAGTACCTGTATGTATAACAAGCAAGTACTTGCCACGTGGCACTTCTTACCATGAAGCAAATATCACATTCATCATTATAAGTATTCCTCTCTTCTATTTGTTGTTATTTTTTGTATAGCGCCACGTGACTATCCATCCAGAGTATAAAATATACCCGAGGGTTGCATTCTCCCTTTGTTACCTTGTATGCTGGTTCTTTTTATATTTTAACGAATTATGCTCGAATGTTGAAAGCCTTTTTCATTATACACATTACGGTGTTGGATCAGCGACGTAACGTGTTGTAGTGTAACACAATACACTCCAATGTTTTCCGATTTTGATACGACGTAAAGCAAAACTACCATCATCGCAATAGTAGAGGAGTAGGGTATGAAGAGTTTGCAGCATGCGTGTGCTTCGGCCGATGGTTTGATGAGTTAATGACTAATGAAGCGCACGTGCCGCACGCCGCCTCTTCGGCTGAGGCGGAGAAGATCTACAGCGGAGATGGTTTTTCTTCCAGCGTTGTACTGACGCATAACATTGATGGCTTTACTGGTTAATCAAGTTTTATTAACTTCATTAGCAGTTGACCAGAAGGCACAAATGACTTGGCCACATATTTTCCGATTTGAGAAGATTTGAGAGAACTGGTTTTGGCTAAAATGTTTTCATGTGGGAGTGATTAAAGTAATGGGTAATGTTTACCACAAAACCTTGTTATCTTATTGTTGCGAGGGCTTTTCATATTTTGTTGCGTATGCAAATTAGCATCAAAGGGTGTACACTGAAAGGGTGATTGCTTTGAAGATCAAACAATTTCGGAAAGGGTATGCAAAAATTGATACACCCTCTCTTTCTAGTTATTTAATCTTTAGATGTAAATTGTCAAGTTGGTTGCCTACTTTTTAAGATGAAACTGACTTTGGAATAATATTTTCACAAGGTCAAAGTAAATTGTTTTCCAACTTATTTAAACTTTTCAAATTTCCCAAAGAGTGCATCTCCTATTTTAATTTGGTGGCACATGCGCGCAAAGTCAACAAGACATACTCGACTTGGATATTAATCGAAACGTGCACGTTCTTAATTCACCCTCATTTGGCACGTGTCATGTGTCCACATAACGTAGTATGACACTGGTCTAAAGATAACACTTCCAAAGCACTACATTTTCAACATTTAAATTTTTTCTTTAATTTTGCGAAATATTTCGTTGGACTCCAAACAAATATATGTCTTTGTCTACTGCTAGAAAACATTAGTAATCATACAATATGCATGATGCAGGATGCAAACATTTTATGATTATGACAGAACTGTGAAGAAATCAAAGCATACAGGATGCTATACAGATGGCGCTAAGTGCGGCATGGACGCTAGAGGATTGTCGAGTGCCTGCAGCTCGTTAAGCAACACAAACGCTGTGCAAACACATCATCAACGTGTCGTTTTCAAGCAAACAAGCAGGCAAAAAAAAAAGGTTACCCTTGTTTTCAATAGGTTTCCTATATTGACGCAGTTTGTATAAGATGGGTGTGATTACAGCATATCTCAGCAATACTTTGGTCGCGAGATGATTTCTTAGAGATTTTTGAGAATTGACCAGACACATTGCATTTTCGTAAGTATTTTTATGTTGTGATGCAATTTTCTAATCTATTTTAGGTGAAAAATGGAAACTAAATAAAAATCATCAACTGTTTACTTCATGCCATTTCTAAAAAACGAGATCTTTTAATGGCTTAAATGCATACCACTCAGTTTCTCCGAATTCTGCGTAAAGCTTTTAATAACTTCTATACAAGATTTCCACTTCTGTTGCATCTTTCTATTCACTTATCTACTCCTTAGTTTCCTTTTGCATCTTCTGCCCGCTCATTGAAAATTGCACAGCGCGTAAAGCTTGTTTGCAGGGCTAAACGTTGATGTCATGCCCCGCGAAGCATGTCATTCGACTTTGCGCACCAACTACTTGCACTCGTGCCCAACGAATCGAAAAACTGCGCGCTGCCACCAACAGGCCATGATTCTTATTCCATAGAACATGGACCATAGCTATTTATAGTAACGATATCATATATACCATGAATTTGTTTACAAAATTCAGCGAATTAGTTTATAGGGGTCGCAAAGAAATTGTATACCCAAGAATTAATGCATCTTAAATTTCCTGATGTGTATTAATTCTATTTTGATGGAGTATAATAGTTGATAATTCCCGAAATTTTCACCGAAATGCCACGAATTAACGCATCCTGCCACACGACTTCGACAGGCTAATTGCATGGCATTAACGTGCAATCAACGAGGCAACGTTCCGACGCGTTCTGCTGAGCGCATCCATCATCAACTTATCAAGCGCCACCAAATTACCAGATAATTGTTTAATAAACCTATCGCAATTCATTTGACTGCACTAATGTTATAAACGAAAAGTTTATTTGTCTCGGTTTAGGCATACTACAATTCATCATTCAATTTGAATATGAATTATAGATTCCTACATAGATGTGAGCGACATCTATATGTCAAGAAAATAGTTACAGTACAGTTTGATAATATTGTGAATAATATTACGTTCTTTTTATAATAGAATACTTGATGTTTATGATTTTATTTTAAATAGAGATTATCTATGATTCAATAATTTTAATACCTTAAAGTGAATTTAAACTTTGGAAAATGACTCACCTGCCAAGTATCATCCAGCGTTGATACGAACGACATCTATGTGAGAGTCAAACACCCAATTTGAATCTTAGGCTTTTTCTACTTTATTTGATGTTCTCAATGTTGTTGATTCTTGTCACCACATATGGTATTTATCGTCGTTTAGCACTTGTTAACACGTCCTCGACGGTTGGTGTTATTAAGTGTTCGGAAGGTGGACGCGACGGGACGTCTCGGGCGTCACGCCGTGCGCACCTCGCGATTGAGTTATCTGGAAATAATTAAATTTGCATGACGACGAAACGGACACCGCGGCGCACGCCCGCGAAGGAGCTGTCCGCACGTGTCCGATGTGTAATCAATAACTCCACAGACACCAGGACAACTGCACAGGATCATACTTGAATGACATTCCAACAAAACTTGAATAGCTTAAATAATGTCTGCAATAAAGTGGCACAAACAAAGAAAAGCAAGAAAACTAAGACGTGAGTGAATCATCATACTGCATGGTATTTGCTTTAGAAATCTATTAAGACATCCCTGTACTTTTATGATAAATGATTTGTTTGGAGAATTGATGACCGCCTTGCAAATTGGAAAAATTGCGTTGAACGCAATTTGCAATTTGATTGTTCCATCAAGGCGTCAATCAACCGCAAACAAATATTAACAAAATATAATAATAACCAACATAAAACATCTAAACTGCATTCACAGTAAATACTAAACTAAAGCTGTATTATGTCAAACTTACTTTTGGAGCACAAGTAGGTGGCGCTGCTTGTTGTCAAAACTTTTTTACGTATTCGTAATAATAATAGAATTATTTGATGCACGTGATTCTGTCGGTGTAATAAGTTGTAAAGAAGATGAATGTGGTTTCACAGAACAACTTAAGACTTCACCTTTGGCTCCGCAGGAATGTGCGCGTCTGACGGAATCGCACAACGCCTGAAGCAGCCGTTGCTGCGGGGTGGGCTTCTGGCGGCGGTGGCAACGGCGGAAGGAGCCGGCGACTCCACCTATCGTCGCTGCCGTCGCCGCCAAGCTCTTGCGACCAATCTCGTGCGCCGCGCCCGAAGGAAACGCCCTGCCCCGGGCGATTGCTGACCCTGCTAAGGAGTTTAAATGCAGGGGTATAGCTTTACAAAAAGTTTCCTAACCGTGCAACTTACGTGTCTCTTACTGCATACATTTTAAAGCTGTTTTTTATAAGATGTGGCATGAATGAATTTTATTTCAAGACAACATATAATATTAGTTGCTTATTATTGAAGTCACAATTGAGTGGTATTTTTATTGAGGAAAATATCACTTGTATTTGAAATTCTTCAAGTGTTTCTACGTCGTTACTTATTTCAAGATAAAAAGTCATTATCCTAGTTTGCAAAGCGTGGTGGCTTTGCCAGCATGATGAACAAATATTCGCGGAAATGGAGAAAAGCACAGCTTCCAAGCATGAAGCATCTGTCTGATGATAATGATTACACGCGTAAATGTCGAAAACGTGATATATTACATCCACCACGCGCCTGTTTGCTAGCTGAACAAACAAGGGCCTAATGTACAACAACATTATTTAAACAATGTCGAAACGCATATTTTAATGCCAAATGTCAGATTACACAAGCAAATTGAAAATGTGTGCGGACTAAATAAGACACTGGAAAATCACAAAAATGGTTATAATCGATGCCGAAGTATAAAAAGTTGCCTATAGTTTCCAAATAATTTTTAAGCTTGTGGGACAAGGTTCAATTCACTTATTCTTATTGATACTGGTCCAACTAATTTGTTAATGGTCCACTGAGTGCAATTGCAATCACATCCACTAATACAATCCTTATCAGGATTACGCCTATCAGACGAGTGTTAGAAGCTCAACCACCTTTGCGATTGTCTCCACCGGATTAAGCAGCAAGCTCAGCTTAAAAACTCCCTCACCGCCAGGATGGTGCAGCATTTTAATTTCGACAAACATCCTTAAACCTTGTTTGATGTCGGCTTGATCCGATCCAGCCTGCATTCTCCAACATGCACCATTTCGAAAATTAATAATCCACCGCGCACGCGCTTGATATTAAAAACAAGTTCAAAGTCATTACGATCGCTTTGCTGTTGCGTTGGTTGGCGGCGCTCTTCTCCCTGGGCTGCTTGCTGCTCGCTCATCTTCCGAGGAGGAGATGACTGCATATGCTTTATTCTGGCTTGGTGTCGGTGTAAGGTACTGGCTGGTAGAATGTGAGCAGTTAGTTACCTGCATTTACCTACGTGCGCTGCTTCTCGGCGGCGGGTTTTATGCGCTCGACACGAATCGCCTCGCGGGCGTCCGGCGAGCGCAGGCGATCGAAAGCGCCCGCACCGCACACACCGCGTCGGCTACCACCCCCGCGGCGGGCGGTCGCGTGTTGCGACCGGGCCGCGGTTGGTCATGCGCCGCCGCCGGCCATCGTCGTGACCCAACCGCACTCGCAGCTCGGCGATTCTTTTCTTCACGACATTCTACAATCTTCTATACATACTGATTGTTACAAGCATATTTTCAATTTAATCCAGTGCTATGATGAATTTCTAATAGAGGCAAACGCTATTATTAATACTAACCATAGGTATTTCAAAATTTCTCGTGTGTTTCCTATGCTTTTCTACGCAAAAACTCAAATGTTTGACAGCTTGTCGATTCTGTTCTACCTACCCGTAGATGGCGCTGGAAGTCATTCCGTATGTCGGTTAGTTGATAATAAATGCTCGCAGCCGAATGCAACTAATGGCCATTTGGCCGTCAGGCACCAGAACCACATTACCTCTTGGTGCGCTTATGCACTTGTTCAAGCACGCATACATCATCCTCGCACGCATACACATTTTTGTTGTGGGTGTACGTTGGGTTGCTTGCACGCCAAATCGATTGTCCCCTTGGGGAACATCGCAACCGATGCATCGCTTTAAGATTGCCGGAGCAACAAAGAAAACGCTCGAATATGAACAAAGCGTATCCTACAAAGACAGTCGGGAATCGACCTCAAGAAAAATAGACTTGCGGTGGAGTAGAGAGTATAGTAAATTAATTGCGATAAGCAGTGCTATAACCTAAAAATCAAAGGAATGTTGAGGTTTGCGGCTGTTCAAATGTTAGAAGTGAGAAATTGCTTCCGGGATTGTTTTAATGTGGGCGTCTGATGTGATGTCAGGTGTCAAAATATTACTCGTCATCTTATAACATGTGTTGGCAGCCATCTTGAGAGTTGAGATTAAGAACAACTTTACAGTTATTCCTATCGTTTTAGAGGAATATATATATATTTATTTCGATATGATTTTTTTTTTTTGGGCTAACAAATTTACAGCTACCTATTTGTATGGGGGTGTGTGTTTTGTATTCTTCAGTGGAAAAAAGGGGTTCTACTGCAAAAAAGCCCGGAAGGGTTTCGTTCGCGAGCCTGCAATTTATGTGAAACTAGCAAACGCACGCGAAAACGAGAGCGCGTCGTGCTGCCTCGGGGGCGGCTGGTACTTTTTACGTGCGCTCGGCATGCATGCAACCACATGTGCATCTCGCATTCCGCGGCTGCAAGATTGAATAAACACCGGTGTGCGCGTTTTTCGGGCTGTTTCTGCTCCTTTTGCACGATCGACACCGATATATTTCCACTGGGTGGAAACGCATGTGGGAATTTTTCACTCGCCGCCGTTAATTGGATTGTCGCATCACGATCTGTGCGAGTTTCGAATTTCGCGGCGTTTGCATCCGCCGGGCGAAATTAAATTAAACCCGCATTAACCAGGGTGGTGAGAATACGGATGGGTTGCACGACTTCGCCACGAGGTATGGAATTATTCTCACATGGGAAGTGCACTTGAGAAAAGAAGTTACAAGTGGTCACTCAAGAATAATATAATCAGGAGCAAACTTGCAGTTTATCTGGATAGTAAATGTTGGCATTCGGTTCATATGACAGCTGATTATAACCTCATAGTTGAGCTATGCTTGCAACCATCCAGCATGGTGGTCGCCGGGAAGAAAGGGGATAATCGCCAAGCACAAAAGCGACCTGGTTTATGAACAGTATTAACAGTATGAAGAGTATGATTGTGTGATCACGCCGCACGCAGATGCGTCGCAAAAAGGGGAGAGCCGGCAGCACAAAGCAGAGCTGCATATGTCGGGGCCGGTCGCTGCTGCCCGCCGCGGGCGACAAGTGTTGTTTACTTTATTTCTTACGTACCCCGGTATCCCAGGCGGCAACGGCGTTGTTGCCCTACGTATGTGTGTGTGTGTGTCCCCGAGTGTTACTCACTGGTTTACACAGTACTCATTTGTCTTCTGCATTTAGATGAGATCGCCATGGCTAAACAATAATAATAAACTGAAACAATGCGTGGTAAAAAAATTGCTTACAATCTGAAATTTAATATTTTCAAGAGCAGACTGAAGTTGACAGTATTATATAACTTGTGGCATATGAGTTGCCTATAGTAAACTTTAAAATGCAAATCATCTCTAAAAGATGCAAAACATCTTAATATCATTGTACTTTTGAGAGATTTCTTTATAGAATAATTTATTTGTAAAAACCTAGCAATTTTTGTTGATATTTTCTTCATGACATATTAATAATTGTTATTCGTGTTCATATCACTGTCTTTTTGAAGATTACTTGGTTGCATAGCTTAACTTTTGATGTGACATGTGCTTTATTACATCGTTGGTGTTTTTGTCAGGGGTGTGTAGCCTTAAAGAGATAATTTCGCGTTCGATTACACCGCCGGCGCCGCCGAAAGAGCACAATCAATGAATGCAATGCGCTCCAACGAGTATGAAAATGTGTGTGGCACCCAGCGCATAATTAAACACGCGTTGTCATGCCATCCCCTCGATTACCCAGCGGTCTTACAATTATGCCCTAAATCAAAAACCATCAGCATTAAACGACAAACCAAAAGATAAACTACTCCTTCATTCAAAAATTTTTTATGTTTTGTTTACTCAGTTACTTCTTCTTCTTCTTCTTCTTTGACCATTTTTAATTTCAGTGCTTTTTGCTCTAATTGGATGCTGGAGTTTAAATTCTTTTAATGTCCATTTAGCACGATACTCTCTGCCGGTTGTAGAGTCGTAAAACTGACGAGTTCATAGCCTTTGCTTCTCATCACCATCATGTATTGCTTGCTGCACATTCTACTCTGTCTATTTATTTGCTCTGTTTAATTCTTCGTGTTTTAATTTCCAATTTGTTCTCGACTCATCGTTTCGGCTTGTTAACACATAGGGCATAGTTTAACATACACCATACGCATGTTTGTTTTGGTTGTACTTCTTCTCTGGGGATGTGTTGAAATATAGAACATGACATCTTACACGTTTTGTGTGCGGTTGGTTGCCTACTTGCGCACACTATCCAAGTAGGTTGGCGTCATGCGTGAATTATAGGAATATTATTAATGGACGTACGACTCGTAAATATCGATACCAGCATTTGTAATGTGTGCAAGACTTATGCATAAAAGACGCATAAAAATTAAACTTTTGACATCATAATCAGTGCTGTCAAATAGCGCAATGAATTTATTTCAGACAGTCAACGAGTGCAATTTATTGTGCATTCTAATAAACCTACATGAACCATGCGAAATTTACCTCCAAAGAATTGGATTATAATTTGTAATTCTCCAACTAGATAGCAAACAAAGACTATATCGAAATACTAAGAATAGACTAGTCAATGCGCGTATGCGCATTTTGAACCTTGGAAGGGATGCCACAGCCGCCGCCAGCGCCGTGGACGTGTACGCAGCGTTGCCGCAAGGCATTCCAATTAGAATCCACCCCCGATTGTACCGGTAGACCCCCAAATTCGATCTCTTCATGCATACGATTCGCACACTCGCATGCAACGTAGAATATTGAACCTAACCTCACCAGCAATTCCAAATATTCCAGATTTTCACTATTTCAAAGTGGTTCCAAATCAACGGCTATAGATTACTTGAAGTTGTTGATCACCTTGTTATTACAATTGAAAATATAAAGCTGTAAGTGTGAAGGATCTTGAGGTGGAAAAGTTAATCATGGCACACGTCAGACGTCACGACATTTCGTTTTCATCCAAGAACGAAGACGCTCAATCATCTTTGGCGATCAGCGTCGATGCTGTCACACTCTGACGTCTTCAGTAATTGAGCTGTTGGCTATAGGTTACCAGTGAATAGGCACTTGAAATTACTTTGTCTACATAAATAATCCACTTGATAATTTCCACCAACTTTTGCCATTGTCTTCTTTCCGTTCTAATTGTTTATTTGTTTTTCAAATTTTGATTTCATTATTTTTTTTATTAAACCACCGTGATTCTGTTTACCTTCTTTGTCTGCCGCCTTCAAGAGCCAGACCAAACAGAAGGAATCAAAATATTTACGATTCAAATCTGAAATATAAAGTTTTCGCTTTCCCTGTTTTCCCCATCTTCTCTCAGCCATTCTCAAGACGAGAAAAAAAAAAAAACTCCAAGCAAAGCAAAGAAAACATTTTCTTATTCCATTGCAAAAATTTGCCGAAACCGTCGTCTCATTACATATTTATATATTTCTGATTTTTCAATTAGATTTTCTTTTATTTTCCCTTGAATCTTATCCCGCTGCGGTTTGCATCTTGGGGAGTTGCTAGGGGGATGCATGGTTCTGACATTTTTGCGAGCGTATTTTTGCGCAGACTGTAAAGATTTCCTTGCTGCCGCCGCTGTGGCGGTTGCAATGTTGGCCAATGGGAAGCCGACGCGAGGGTGTGCGCCCGGCGGCAATCGTCGAAGGCTCCTCGCCGGCGGGAGCGTCTACGGCGGTGGAGGCGCCAACGGCGCAGAATCTCCGCGTATCGAACCGCTGCTGCCGCCGCCCCGAGGTGCAATTTGCTCTTCTATACGAAATCGTCCTGTGGAAATTATTCACATCGTTGTTATTTGCTTTCAATAAAAAAGGCGACATTTACAACAATCTACTACCATCCTTAACAAGAGACATTTGCTCTTAATTTACACTTTATTATATATCTTAATAAAAGCAAATCTTACTTTAGTTATTAGCATGTAAATCATGTGCTTAATATTAGTCGAATCGCAAGCCTGCACCGCATCGAATTAAAAATAAATTTCGCGCTCGCTTCGTTTTTGTTTATTGTCGGCTGCATGCGCATACATTAAGCACGCGGCACGCATGCGATATTGCTTCGCGTGCAGTCATTTGCAGAGCTGCCCCCGGGGGCGATCAACTTTTCCTCGCTCCTTATGCCGCCGCCGCCATTACATGCGCACATATGCAGGAACATGTGCGGAACATGGAGAAGCAAGGCACCTTAACATCTTTATAATTTCTTTTCGAATTTTCATGCTCAAGAAGGAAATATTATAATGCGATGTAGGCAACCACCGTGCAAATACATTTGCATACGTTGAGGTATATACGTCTAATACGCATAATTTTAACTTGTGAAGAAGAAATGATGATCCATTGCTCTCGTGTGGAGTGTGTGATTGGTTGCATATAGTAAATTAACAAATGTCAAGTATAATGATTTCTTTGTAGCATAACCAACTCCAATTGTTGTCTTGTTTATCAACTCTCTTTTAATTTCTCCATTTAAATGGAATGTGCAATTTGAATTTCTTTTATTTCCAAATTGAATTCTTTATTTTCTCAGAGGAAAAAAACGAATTAAGTACTGATGCTTGCTTACGCTTGACACAAAGGTGAAAACGGATTTCTGCCTAAAGGTGCCACAATTTCCACGTTTACCACACGGTGTGCTTACCACATGGCAACACACAGAATCACAGTGAATACTCCTCTTTTATTCCAACGTATTTGCACATTCTTTCCTCAATTCCCGTTACCTTTTTCTGCACCATAATTCCATTCTTTCTCAATGTTTTATCATCTCCTTTACTTTCAACATTTTATTGAATCGATATTCGTTTGTTTCCCAGTTGTGTGTTCCTTCTTTTTGGCGCTCCTGGTTACAGACTTGACTACAGCGCACTTCAATTGGACCTAAGTAAATATGGCGATTTGTGCCTTTTTCTCTACATGCTTTGAAAACTCTTTTAGCTTTATTGTGCATATGCAGTTTACGTTTTTAGCACATTTGTACTCTACTCTTGCAAGTATTACCTTTCATGCATTGTGCAAAGTAAACACGTTTTGTCCTTCTTTGTACTTTATTTCATTTGCAATAGGTGAAGTTGAGGGCCAAATGGCTAGAGGGCATAGACATACATATAAAGGGGATGAAAGAATGAAGATGTCACTCTGTCACTCAATGCTTGTTGACATCTTGATCTAATGTCCGAGAGCGGCATTCACCCTCCCAAAAAGAAAAAGTGTGGTCACTTTATTTTGGCTTTCAACGAGTGACCACAAATGTGAAATTCACCGTAACAATTGTTCAATTGGCCAGAAATAATTCCATCAACTATTTTCGAAGAAGACGAAGGAGACAAGAAGGAATTGTTGAACATTGAATTCGAAGAAAATCATCTTGTAACATGCAAATTTATATCAATTGCTACTCGTAACAGAGCATTTTTCAAAGAATTCAGTGCGTTAGAATTAAAAGCCATTTAGTAGGACCCTAATGATTAGATGTTGCTTGAGTGGGTTGTGTTTATTGCTATCATTTCTATTCGATTCGAGCTGCTGTTGGCGTCGAACGCATCGAATTGACATTGGCTTCCATGGAATTCGAGAAGTTACCTTGGTGTATCATTAGGAATATGAGGAAATTATAGATATCACTGTGAAGGAGAGAGTTTGGGTCCTCGATGGTCACGTAGAGCCAATAACCCAATACTTAACGTAACCAGCTACCTACTTTAATAATGTCTTTGAATTTGGCGCAAATTAGATTTGCTGGCGAGTAGTAAACACAAACTTAAAGGCTGAGAATTTATTCAAATCTTTTCAAAGCACTTACAAGAATATGATTAAATAAAGTGCTGCTCTAATAAAATAATTGAGGATCCAGAATGCTTAAAGATTATAATCTTGCTCTTCTGTATGCAACCAAACGCACATAACCTTCTACACGTATGATCTCTAGCCGATGATAAGCGAATTACGTAAAATTGGACATTCTCGTTTCACCAAAAAATCTATTTCATAATAAGATAGCACTCTAATTCGGATAAAATATTTTTTTCAAAGCACACAAAACATTCCTGAAGATTTAACATTTCTGGCTTGGATAACGAGCACATTTCCCACACGATTGGACTACATTTATCCATCAATGTCCCAAAAACAACTCAAAAAGAAACCCACACTCAACCCTTCATTAAAGTCATCTTGTAATTTTATTAGGGCCTAATGTTTATTACACCCTAATAACATGTAAACATGAACACAAGAATTCACCCAAAAAGTGTTTCTCTACTACCTCTAGAATCCTTAATGTATTTTCAAAGCACAGAGACTTTCTAGCACTTGCATTGTGAGCGCATTAAAATAAATAATGAAAAGTCTAATGAGCATAATGATTATCCATGCTTTTGTGATATTCCCGTATGGTGTGTGGACTGACGCAGCTTGATAACTTTTTAATCATCACTCAACGTTTTTGTTTGGTGAAAACGCATTTAATTTCGGTCATCATCTCGCGCTCGTCGCTTTTATGCATTCGAGGTACAATGATACGTAACATACGATTACCTTCGCCCGGACATCATGTCATATACGTATGAAGATTTCAACTTGTGTCATTAAAAATTCCTTGCGGTGGCCACCGAAATGAAGCATCAGCAACATTAAAGTTGGAATATTAAGCAGAGACAGTCGAACTGATGATTAAGGAGACATTCTCCGAGAGAGGGTTTAATTTAAAAACAGTGTTTTATCACTGCTTCGTGCCACGTATGTGCTGTTGGTTGCATACATTCGTATAATGTATTGGATGTCCCTTCGTGAGAATATCCAAAATCTCCGTACATTCCTCGCTGGATTGTTTCCATTCGCAATGCTCTGATCCCACACTTAATGCAATATTCATGAATCTCTGCATGTTTATTTACGTGTGGCGTGGGGAATTTCAATTTTTCGCGAAACGTTCAATTTCCAATCGATGCGAAAACGGAGGGCATCCGATATTCAGCGCACTCGAACAAAGATTGCTGGCCTTGCGTGCCGTGTTTACGTACAATTATCGTGGCATGTAAGGTATGCTTCCCCGAAATGCCGAAAATCGAAAATCACAGAGTGCGGGCGAAAACACTCCACAAACGCAAGCAAAACACCAGCGACGATTCGAGGCCGTCACTACAAATAACGCACTCTTCACTGCCTGCGATTGTGGCACATTGAAACCTTGATTTTTCGAGTGCACATCGACGAAGGGTGCGTGAGACAACAATTAGTCAACGAACGTTGCCGCGAGGGTTGCGGACGAATTGGAGGAAATTATAAAATACGGATCACGATTTAGTGCGTGGCTGGTAGGTTCACATATGTGAGAGAATTCGGAGATCCGCCGTAAGCCTTCTTAGGCACGCAAAGAGGAAGTTCACACAAGGTGAGGGAGATAAAAAGTTCACACAGTTTACTAATTTTTGAACAGGTGAGAAAACTGTAGGCAACCAACGAATCAATTACAAACCACTATAAATTAAATTATTTAATGTTTGTCGCAGAAACCATCGTAGAAGGTATTTTTGCAAAAAGAAGTAAATTAAAAATACACAACACATAATTAATTATTTTCTTTTCTTCGAATAATTAATTCTTAAACATGTCTAACTTAGGCCACCCACATAACATCTTATTGTGAACCCAGAAGCCAACTATTTCAATTCGCTACTGTAGGAGTTGTAAGCCAAGTGTAATAAATACTTTTGGTCATTACACCACTACAGTTAGTAACTACTCAATTCATAATTTACCAGCATGGTTGAATATCACCCAAGTCTGCTCCTCGAAGGAAGCCCAAGATAAGATCCTGTAAAGTCCCAGTTGTAAGATAATATGAAATAGAGGTAACGTGGACCACATTACCCCGGAATAATTACGGTGGATTGCGTCCGCGCAAGCACGACGGCGAATACGCCCGGGCCGCTCGCCGCTGCTCTGTTATTATCGTGTTAGGGCTAGCGCGCCGCTCAAGGGTGGGTTTCCAGCGCGCATCCCCTTGGGGCTCACGATCTCCGCAGCGCGGCGTACGCACATATCGTCATTACAACAACACGACACGACACCGATCTCCCAACCTTGATGAATTCGTACGCCCGGAACGTGTTATTATATCATTACCATATCGAGTAAAAAGCGCTCTAAATGCAGAAGGAAAAATGCGGGAAGTACGCCGAGATCACTAACCAAGAGGGACGAATGTCCAGCAGGAAGCGAGATTCTTAATGATACAATTGAAAATATTTACATTGTTTAACACATTATATTGATCAAATAGAAATATTTATTTCAGGGTAACATAAATATCTTGAAGTTTGTTGGAGAATGCGATAAAAATTTGTGGAAGTTGAGATGTGTATCGAATGTTTTGGGATAAAGAAATTAACAATTTAAGTGTTACTTAATGGAATTATTAGTTTATGTTTTAGAGAAGTGAGGTATATTAATATATATTTCTTATGCTTAAAGAAAAACACTAAACGCTTGTATAGTTATTGACTAATTAGCCTTTAAACGTTGAAAATATTTAGAGAGAGAGCAGCTAGGTTGGTTGCATACATACAAATAGAAACGTGGGTAACTCTAAAATAAAAGAATATGTTTTAATTGTGTAAAAAGATTCAGAATATTAAATTAATATCAAATACAATCAGATTTATTCCATACTAAAACAAGATGTAATATACTCTAAATCTGCATAAAATAGTTTCTTTTTGTGGATGGAAAAGTTGATATTATTTTTAGTGTGTCACAATTACTACTATTTGAATAATATTAGGTTAATACAAATTGTGCACTATGATAGAGAAATTAAATGAATGATATGGATTTAAAGATGAAGATATCACATGTTTTAGTAGAATTCTACGATTTAAATCGATTGTACAATAATAACATGTGTCTTGTGTTCTTGCTAACTGATGTCCTGCTGACTAATGAAAAGCCACAAATTAGTAAGCTCATTAACCCACCAGCGTTTGCAGTAATGTTCAAAAGTACCCAACATTTGTTCTGCTTCTTTTATTGAATTTTAATGTTCGGAACCAATTTCATACTCTCCGTCTCCCAATAGCAAGCCCTGAACAAATGGCAAGCATTTGAACCTATAAGCTGACTTTGCTCCAAAGTACGTTGTTAATCGTTCATTATTTGTTAAGCTCCAAACGTCGCCCAAACTAAGTTAACGCGCGTCCTTAGCGGTCTTAAAAATATGCCCTGCTTGCCTAGTACAGATTTAATTGTCTTGCCACATCCACGCGCAGTGTGCACATGCATTATGTAAATGAGGTTGGTATGGTTTTCGAGACACCGTAAATTAGTCTGCGGCCGATACGCACCACTCACACATTGCAAGCAGCGGCGAGTCGGAGGGATATATTCATATTTCCTTATCAATATTCATTGGGGGCGTAACGCATCTGTCTCGTAAAAAACGACTGCGGTCCATGCCACAATAATGCTCTGTAATAAATCTATAAACGTTGTGCAGTGCTTTTTCACCGGTTAACAAGTGGAACGGGGGAGAATTTCAAGGCAGAAATGAGGAAATGTACCACCACATGGTACTAAAATGTAGATGTCAAAATTCGACTAATGGATGATGTTTGGTTGCCTACATTCAATACTTGTTTGAGATAGTGGCATTCACTATTCTTGGTTCTTTTCTATGTTATTGCTTGGATTATGTTGATAAATTTGCCTTGTCGTTTTATTTCTTTGAGATTTGTAAAGGATGATAAATCATAACTGGCTGCAAAGGTTGAGTCTTTGTACCCCATGGGCACAACGCCGAAAATTACTATGATTTCGACTAATGTAAGCCAACGCGCGCTGCGCTTTGCACAGCTAGGCGAAACAAGCGCAAACGATGCGCTTTATGCACATTTATAACGCGTAATTATAATGCTTAAATTTTCGGCCACGTCACCGCTGATGAAATAATAACACGTGTGTTATCGCTCATTCCAACCCGGCGTGATTTATCTGCTCGCGAGACTTGCGATACGGGGCAACATCACCCACCCGGACTTAATTACGGCAATTATAACAATTTCAAGAATTTCTCACTTTTACAAATGAAACAAACCAAGCGAATCTTACAATACCATCTAAAATTATATTTAACAAAGTTTTAATCACCCCCTTATTCCACACCCCCCCCCACCAAACCTGAACTTTCAGAGGTGGATAAAATTAGTTCTTTCCCATTTATGCACAATCATATGTCTGGAAATAATAACAATAACATAAAAATGGTGTAACTAAAAGGCGCCAAAAAAAGTTTTGTTGGTTGCATACATTCGCAATCACATTCTGAAAATATTCATGTAAAATAAGGATAATACCTAAACTAAATATGATAATTTAAATTTGTAAAAAAATTCTGAACAGTAAATATAGCTTCTTCTAGATAGAAATTGGCCTTTTTGTATGCAAAAAAAATATTCTATTCAAGCTTCACATTTAATTTCTACACATCTTTTTATTTGTATAAACAAAGCTTTCCAATCAATTGTGTGCAGAGTATTTTTCGAGAATATGTTTACGATAATGATTCATTCCAAGTATTTTCAGTTTTACATAAACGCGATACGAATCGCTGATAAAACCACGAAGCAATCGCCTAATGACGATATAGTCCGAATAAAAGGACCCAAAATTATTGTTTTTTTCCTACTCGTAGACGCTCATCGGTCGTCGCCGGTGTCTGCTTTAAATTTTAAATTATAGTGGCCGGACGAATATTTATGGACGCCGCATAAAACGCGCGATGATGGCGATATTCGTACAAAATTACAAGGCGACCAACCAAACGCACAATGCCGAGCGAAGAAAGTCGCCGCAGATAACACAAGCCAACTACTAGCATCGCACAGCGAAATAATAATCAAGCATTCAAAATGCCAAAGCAATGAAACGAATGAAACGAAGCTCGCCTGGTGCCAAGATAAAGCTCACCGCTGAGCTAGAAGCGCGAGGTTATGTAATGCAGACGAAGGTAGGATTATAAGGTAGGATTGAGAGGCTTCTATTAGATGATTAGATTATTATTATACGTTCTCTATAAACGGTCTTCCGAGACTTATCGACCAATACGATCCGAAACTGAGCATAATATCAGCGTAAATTTTCTTACTGATGCTTTATTTTTACTTGCAGTTGTGGTTGTCCGCGTTCATTTTTCATTATCGATTTTATCGATAATAATTCAGTGTCTACTGTTATGGTAGTAATTTTATAAAGTTTAGGGTCTAGATTATTTTTAAATGGACCGCGTGCATCTGCTGGCATATAAATATTTTAACATAAAACACTAATTAATTTGAATTCTTTACAAGAACTAGCGAAACTAATGTTATTTATGCTTTGCTCAACACGCTCCAGAAAATATACTACATTTATGAACATATTAGCGATGTTTCAATTGTTGTAATAGTTTCAACTAGTAGCAGACTTGTTGTACATAAACATTATTGTACTGAGTTTGTGATAATACGGTTCTCTTGTCTAAAAGATCAATTAAACCAGCAGAACTCCATCCTTTGTGTTTAATTTGGCTAGTGTAATAATTGACGATTACTTTATTAGAATATAAGCGACGATTAATATACTCAAACTATAAATTTAGTTTACACTATGGACATCACAATCAACCAAATACATTTGGTGGAAAATAATCTTTACTAGAATCAGGTTGGGAAGAGGTTAGGTAGAGTATAGACACCTTAAGTTGTAAACTTAGCGTTTTTCAAGCAATTTTACTTAAGTAGGCCCTTTAAAATTAATTTAAGAAATTCCATAAACAAGTTGGTTATTTTCGTAAGTTTTAAGAACCTTAAGCTAGTGGTTAGCATGAAATTATCTTGATTACTTACTGCTAATTTAATCAAGGTTGCAAATCTTGAAATTAAAAAAAAAAACATTTTAAACACGCATTGCTTAATGAGCTTTTTAATTAGCTATACCTAAGTCAGAAACATGATCAAATTCTTTTTGTCCTCTAGTTGGTTCTAACAAGACTCAAATTCCAAGCCAATTTGTTACTCATTCTTGATATAATATCCACCAGATCAATTGCCATCACCATCACTCCATTGCGTCAAGTGAGCTTTTGCTTCTAATCGAAATTAAATATTCCGATATGCTAATAGGCACCCTACTAATATTCTAATATCATACCCGAAGCAGAATATGATGTCATGATATTCTATGACACATGGCATGTGAAACCCACATTCATTCATCCATGCTAGATATCATTAGCTGTCGGGCAAAGAAAGAAGATAATCCTGTTAAAAGAGCAACGCAATGATATTTACTTGCCCTTCTTCCCACGCCGGCACCAAGCATTTGCAAACTGTGCTCAGATATTGTCCATTGGCATGCTAATCGTAACACACTGTATTAGTATTCCATATCTGCGCTTACTGAATACAGTGGGCACGCAATATTTGCTTTCCATATCGCAATAGATTATAAGCTCTTCAGCAGGCCTTGCACAAACACGCATCGGACGCGCACGACAAGTGGAGCATGTAAATTCACTTAACGCCACCCTGGGTGCAAGTGCAGGCGAAGATGTGGGAAACTGGGAGCGTGGCGCTCGGGATTATCTTCTCGGCTGCGGAGCTACAGGCGGCGTAGAGGATGAATATATTTCCGTGAAATTACTTGTGCAAACAATATTATGGTCGCTGAGGGAAGCGCGAGGGGATTAAGCCGACAAGTGACAGGTCAACCGCAGAACAGGAAGGCGATGAATGCGCTAACTTTCCTAATTGGATCAATGTGGGAATGGCGAAATAAACAGGATTTAGAAATTTCATGCACAACACAAAGGAGATAAGTTGCAAATAGATTACACGGCGAGTAGATATAGATTTTGCTTTTTTCAGACTATTTATTTAAATAAATTAATAATGTTGGATACACTATAAAGTTGCTACGTTACTTCTATCATGCTTAACATTTCGAAATAAATTTTGTTAGGAATGTGTAAAACAATACATGCGCCAAATAATTGATAACATCTTCTAAATTATAAAGCTTACTGTAAATGTTAAGTTGATGGAAAACATGCTAAGCATTGTACTAACTTAAAATAATTTAATGGATACTAAATTTAGGCCCAAAATTGAGTTATATTTTGCACTTTTGTGAAGAATTCAAATAACAGGAATACTACGATTAAAAGGGTAATTAACAGTCATGTAGCATTTCTCTTAATAAATTAAGAGTAAAATCTAAAAATAAACATTTTAAACGTTATAACTCTACATGATATAAGTGCTTAGGTCAATTTTATTAGCATAAAACTGTTGTAATATGCTGTTCTTTCTTTGCAATACTTTCATTCCCATCCAGTTGAAATACTGCACAATTAATTAAACATTTCGAGACAATAGCATCATGAAAACAGAGCAGAAGTGACAATGTGGGCGAGGAAACAATTTGTCATCGTACCACACTCATTGCACTGATCGAACAATGTGAGCTTCAAAAGCTCATCGCAAAGCCATCATCTTTTGAAAACGTTAGGATGTGTCAAGAATAGTTCGGATTCCAATCAGTCAAAAGCAACCACAATTTACTTTCTTTCTTCTTATCTACTACGCTACTACTAATTTTATTAGTACAGATTAATGCTTTTCTTAATTATGATTTTTGACAAATATTTACAACTTTCCGGTTAATACTAGGGTAGATTTCCAACATGCCGGGTGGCAATCGGCGTGAAATCACATAATAGCTGCATTTGTCATGCCTCCTCCCGGCGCTCTCTCCCCTTTAGGGAACAATAATTCATGCAATCCAAGACCGCACATTATTGCTACCACCGCAAAAACACACATGTACCACATATTTCCTTTGATTTTTTGTTGGTCTTGAGAGCAGGGAGTAAAAGGCACCTGATAGTTCTTTTCTTTATTTCTACAAAGCTGCACAAAAGTATGCTGCAGAATTTATTTAGGTTCAACTTTGCAAAATTCTTTTAGAGAGTTTGGATTAAATCGAGCGTTAAGTATGTTGATTTTGGACATGTTTGCTTGTCACATCATATTAGCTAAAAATTAGTTCCGCACTTCAAGATTAACAATCATGTTACCAGAAGAAGTGAAAATAGTTTGGTTGGTTGCTTTAAAATGAAACGAATTCTTTTTTTGCATAATTGAATTGTTTGCCTTTTTATATAAAATCCCATCTTTTATTTCTTATTTACTTCAAGTTTCCCCAACTCTGATTACTTCACTTTCCTTATTCTATTTGCAGGTTGTTTTTTCGTCCGGCTGCTTGCAAACCGCCCCTTATTATTCTTCTAATCTCTATTGTATCTTTACGCCATTGAAAAGCGCGTCGACTTTCCCACCGCGATAACAAGATGTAATTGTAAGCTTTCGTAGCTTGTCCCTGCCTTTGTCTTACATCTAACATTACCTCAAAGACGCAAATTAGTACAGACGGCGAAAGCTGTTTGCAAGGCGCGAGCGAGGGTGACATGCAAATAACGGTCTTAAGCATCTTTAAATTCCTCTTATTCTACCAACTTTATAACTTTACCCTGACAAACTCAATGTATTAGAGGAGGATGTTTTCCAAAAGGCGAGAGGAAATGAGCATGAGGGTGAGCGCGTGTCAACTTCTTAACGAAGCTCTCAACAGCAGGGCTGAGCTGAGTTGCTCTTGAAAATGTTGGAAATGCAGAAAACGACACGTTCGCTACCCCAGCACGATGCGTAGGCAGCGTACGTGCGTGTGCTATTATTTCAAAGGACAATAATGCGGTAACAAGAGCGACCGCTGCGCATACGCATGTCGCACAACAATGGGGTGAATACAAAACGTAAAAAACAATGCATTACCGCAGAATAATAAACGAAACTAATGAAACGTGTTGGATGAAGTCACACGCATATTACACACATGGCATGGTTCCAATTAGAAAGGGGAATAAAAATGACAGCTTTGAGAAACCTTAATTGATATTACTGTTTTTACTTTAATAAAAACAGACTTTTTCTAAATTTCTACGAAATTTCCACGTTACAACTGAGAAAAAATATATAAAGTTTAGCGACCTTTTGTGGTAAAAATACCACACTAAGTAAATACATATTTATATAGAAACCTAAGTTTATTACTCTCTTAAAGTAAACTGTTTTATAGTGACGTTAGAAAAGTAAACTGTTTTATGTCAAGTTTTCAAAAGAAAACTGTTTTATAGTGACGTTAGAAAAGTAAACTGTTTTATGTCAAGTTTTCAAAAGAAAACTGTTTTATATCAAGTGTTTAAAAGTAAACTGTTTAATATTGTGAGCAGTTTAGTTCCTCCACCCGTTAGGTGACTCTCATTTCCAGGCTTACCAACATGTAAAAATAAAAGTATCAATGAGTGACAATCGCACCGGACGCGCCGTACGCGACGAAACCAAACGTCTTCTCACTTCTTTTTACACATTGGCATTCTGTTCTGTGACTGTGGCATTTATTGTATTCTCTTATTCACGTCTACATTTCTGATCCTTCAGTACTATACATACAAAATTAGCATATCCTTGTTCATGCTGTCCGGCAAGTTGACAGTGTAAACGTTTACGTTTTTAGCGGCGCATTCATCCGAAGAAGAACAAACAGCAACTAAACATCCATCGTCAAAAATTGTGCCAAATTAAAGAATTTCGAGTCTACTTTGGGTGCACAGCAAGTGGAATTGCGATTACTGGGAACAGGACGTGCGCCAAACATGGATCTGCATACGTACGCGTCGTGAAATCTACACGACACGCGATTTTCGTCAATGTGGGCACAATGCGGATGTGATATCATTGGCAAATTGCAGTGTTAATGAGAAGGTAAACACATTTTAATACAATGTAAATTCACTTACAGATATTGTGCATAATGTTGCACCCATGACCACGTTTCCAATGTAAACAAATATTGTTTCACATTTAGATTGTATTTATTCACATATTTACCAGAGCGTTTTGTAAGTTAAGGTAGATCTAATGAGGATCTAACGTTCTATACTATTTTGATTGGACTGCTTTCTTATCATTAGAATATGTTTGTTAGCTTGCTATAATGAAGGTGAGTAAAACTGAACAATGTTGGATACACATTGTTGCAAAGTAAAAGCGATGTGTACATGAAATAGCCTTCAAGTTATTTAAGAATAATTATTGTTATCAAGTATGATTCATAAGTCACAGTACTCAGTATTCTTGTTATTCTAGACTGCATTGTATGTGAAGTTTATTATCTTTAAGACTACTGATTAGTGGATTGTTCAGACCAACAATTGGTAAACATCTTGACCATATTTTGCTTGTGGTTGAATTATAGTATATACTGCAATGATGATAATATTTATATGAAAGTATATATATTTGTTTGGTTACATGTTTCTGAAGGTTGTTTTGGTTAATTGAGTTTGCATTCTTTCAGATGACTGCTGTCAGTGAGATTTGGGTTTCATGGTTTGGCTGCTGTGTTCCACAACCTCGAAAGCACCGAATACGCATTGATAGGTCGATGATTGGTGCCCCTACAAATTTCCAGCACACTGCACACATTGGCAGCAGGGATGTGGAGATGCCCAATGATCAACTCACTGCTTTGCAGATGCAAATGCGAAGTAAAGGTGGTTATCAAGGTTCATATAAAGTAAGTAAAGAAGGTATAATCCAACTTAAATTCCGTTATATTTTATTAGTAATACTGTAGTTTTTATGTATTGCATAATACATAATTTGTTTGAATACACAAAATTGATCTAGTTGTTTCAACTTTGTATAACTACTTATAACAAGAAATGGTTAATAGTTTGTAAACAATATTATGTGATGTCATATGTTTTGTTTCAGAACACAGATTGGTGCAACTAAACCTAACTGAAGATGTCAAGAAACGCTCATGATAAACATGCAATACCTAAGTATTATTTTATTCTATAACGCTGCTGGTGATTATTACGATTAATTATTTATATTTATCTATGAAGCGAGTTTCGCTGCTGTTGTGTTTTGCGCGTGGATTGACGTGGAGTATTTTTTTACGTTTACTAATTAATCTCAATTAGTTATATATTTTATTCCTATTTGCATCTAGATCAATTCTTATTAATTTTTAATCAAAATTGTTTTGTTACTATTGTAAAGCAAATTGAATTTTTGTTTTCATTTTACGCTTGTTTAGCTGGCGTTAAAATTTCAGTTTCTTCATTTATTAGAAAATTTAAACATATGTTATGTAAATATTGGGTTTCTTCTGTTGGTGTTTTTTGTGACATTAGCTAGAAGCCTAATCGCTAGAGTGTGATCATACTGATGAATATTAATCCATTCTGTGCGTTTCCTTCGTGTATATATTATTTTGTGTCATATTTTTTGTATCTATACTGATTATGCATTTCTGATGAATCTGATTTCATTTAAATTTAATTACACACAACATACGTTTCTCTTGATTTGCTTTCGGAAATTTCAACCATCACTGGCTGGACTGAACAGAACTGAGAACTGTACAAAATGAACTGAATTTACAAGATTTTACAATTTCAAGCGTTATGAAGATGTATTTACACTATGCCATATTCTTTACACTTCCGTGCATTTTGGCAATTTTAAAACTACGATTGTTTGCAAACTGTATGAATCGTTTTTTCATTGTATTTACAGTAATAACTAAATAGGAAATGTGATATGTTGATTTCTCGGCGGGTCTAAACCAATGTAGGCGAATGTAATCAAATATTATTGATATGTAATCTTTAAATGCTATAACACGAATCTATTTACACACTCCAGACATGTAGTTGCTGAAATGCAATTCAAAACTCATCTGAAACCATTGCACGCCTTATTAGGTGTTAGTAAATTGTTAACAATAGTTCGTTAATGCGGTCGTACAAGACGGAAATATTAGTACCCTACAGTTTGCACATTTTCAAGGACTGTTACTATTTAAATATGTATTTTTGCACTTTCATTAAGAATAATCAATAGTATTATTGAGATTGTAAACATATTTCATTGCAAAAGAATCTTTGAATTTACACTTACAATTTGTAAATTCTATAATAAAACAATCGTACTTACAACAAACTATTGGAGGCAATGAGTGTTTCAATTTGCATCTTATATAAAGATAAAACAGTGATCTAGTGAATTGGATCATTGCTAACTAGGTACTCATCATTCAGGTATTAATCAAAACGTAACGTCTTATTAGTGTTTACTTATTAGAAGATTAATAATGTTGAATTATTTTTAAATAATTGCTCTGTGCTAGAGAATTTTCACAATGTTGGCAGCACTGTTGTCATTTTAGTACACTTATGACGGTTGACCGTGAGCGCTACCAGTTCCACTCGAGCCATTTTCATGCCCATCGCTGCGGGCTCTTGCATCAAACCGTATTGAGGGATCGTTGCACTCGAAACTCGTCATTGTTTTGAGCACGAAACGATATAAATTTCCCGGGTAGCGGCAATTCTTTCCTTCTGGATTCAAATGGTTCTTCATCGAACTGTGTTCATCTCGTAATCGCTTACCTTCAATCAGCTGCCTGTGCCTTGTTCTGTAAGTTATATTTTGCTCTTCCACCCTCGACATTGCTAAACTCTTCGCATGCGATCCAACATATGCAAACAAACCAAACTAAATAATAAATATATTTAATTATGCTGATAATTGCACCACCTCACAAGCGCATGCATTGTTTCTAATTCGCACAATTTGTTGTTACATTCCAGTCATTAATACCTGACCTTCATCTTTTGTTTTTCTTTTGCTGCTGCCAAAAACCTAACAAAAGTTATATTTTTGAATGAAAGAGGCTTTAATTTTAACAGGTTGTGCTTTTGGTTTAATGTGATAACTATTCTACATCCTGTTTCTCATATTTGGCAATTTATTTCTTTTTTAACCCACATTTTTAAGTTTCACATTCACTTGTAGCACTTGATGTTTACAATCACAAAGAATTGATTATTATTAATAATTTGATATAGTTTGAGACTACTTGTGAAGTGATCTTCAAAACGTAATAATGGTTAAAACAAGGCGGTCAGACTCGTGTAATGTACCTCCTGAAAATGGTCAAAGCTGCCAAACTGATGTGCAGAGGGTATGTGTTTTCATTAATCACCAAATAATCTTGCACTAAGGTATCCTTATTTATGTGATTGTTGTTGTGTACATTTCGTTTATTTATGCCACGTGAAGTATCCAATCTGATTAGATTCTAACTAGTATCATTGTTTAGAGTATAGCATCTCGGGAGTTGGGTTCATCCTGTGATTCAGTCAACGGAGAAGAGGAGCAAGAGGAGGATAGTGAGCCAGAAGCAGAGGAAGACTCTTGGAGTTCACCCGAGAAGCCATTGTTGCATGTTGCTCATCGTAGGGCGCGACGTGCTGCCGCGCCTCAGTTTCGCAGAGGACGCGAGCACAAAAGTCGTTATGTTAATGGTGCGAAATTTATTTTCTATTCAGATAAATATTTTATATATGTATTGTAGGTGTTCACTTAAACCCTCGACGTAGTACAGCTCGTCGCAGGCATATCTATTCACAACGACATAAAATGCGTGACTTGGATATGGACAGCGACCCCAATGAATATCCTCTACATTCTTCGACTCGTAGACGTGCTGCTTTGTCACTTCGTCCCATCATACAAAAATCTTATAAAGATGTTGATTCCTTGAATTGTAATTCGGATGACAGTACTGAAATTAGACGTGAGTAATTACAGTACTATTTGTTATATGATATGATTTTATAAATGTTTAAGGTGTGACACGTCGTACTAGAAGAAATTATGCTAATCAATCATGGATAGGTGACAATCAAATGCACAAGGTTGGCTATCCTTCTTTGCAATACACCGATGAAGACAGCCGCGATGCCGAAGTTTTAGAACCACGTAAAAATGGAAAACGCTTCTTTAAACAAGAAAGCAAGAAAAGTAAACTTGACACTCATGCATCCGGACGGGCAGAATCTCAAGATAAAGAAAACAAGGAAGATTCTGCAAATCGAGCTAGCAATGCTTCTACCCGACCGAAACGCAGTGTTCCAAATAAAGAATACAAAGAGGTAGACGAGACCGATGAAACGCATGACAAGGGAACTACGGACATTGATACTACAATAAATGATACAAAAGAAGCGGAACCTGTTGTGGAAGAAGAAGAGACGAATGCGAATGAGGAGGAGGAAGAGGATGAAGATAAAAAGTCTTCTAGTGAATCAGAAGAAGAAGAAGAAAGAATAGGTCCTAGATTGCGTAAAAGGAAACGTAAAGCCTCCTCTTCAAGTGAATCTGCAAGTATTAGGAAGAAACGAAGTTATTCTCTTCGTGAAAGAAGAGCCAAACCAATTCCCAGTTATACTGAATTAATGCCTTCAACAAGGAACAGGAATCATACAGGATTGCATGCGAGAAGGTTTCCTCGCAGGGCGGTTTCCAGTGATTCTGATTCTTCCAGTGATTCTGATTGTCGTCGCAATTCTAAATATAGCAAAACACCGAAGAGTCCGCATTCAAAGAATGAACAACTTCGTACAGGCGCTGGAAACGTTCAACCAATTGCACCTGAAACTTTAGATCCTAAAATTAACTTTGACAGTGTAGGTGGTCTTAAAGAACACGTGCAATGCCTCAAAGAAATGATATTGTTACCAATGATGTACCCGGAGGTGTTTGCTAAGTTTCAAATTCAACCCTCGCGAGGGGTCCTGTTTCATGGCCCGCCTGGGACGGGCAAGACTTTATTAGCCAGAGCACTTGCTAATGAATGTTCTTTTGGCAGTAAGAAAGTGTCGTTTTACATGCGGAAGGGAGCTGATTTACTAAGCAAATGGATTGGAGAGAGCGAAAAGCAGTTGCGGATGTTGTTTGAACAAGCAGCTGAAAAGAGACCTTCAATTATTTTCTTTGATGAACTTGATGGTTTGGCTCCGGTGAGGTCAGGAAGACAAGACCAGGTGCATGCGAGCATTGTGTCTACTTTGTTGGCGTTAATGGATGGATTGACTAATCGAGGCGAGGTTATTGTTATTGGAGCGACAAATAGGATTGATGCGATTGATCCAGCATTGAGAAGGCCAGGGCGGTTTGATAGGGAGTTATTCTTTCCTCTACCAGCACAGAAAGTATGTTACATTGGCATAAAGTATCAAATATGTCATTTTATATTTTGGGTTCTTTATTTTTAAAGCAAAGGGAAGAAATCCTACGGGTGCACCTTTCTCAGTGGACACATCCGCCAAGTGATGTCTTAGTATCTTATTTAGCAGAGAGTTCAGTTGGGTATTGCGGATCTGACTTGAAGGCATTGTGCTCGGAAGCTGTCATTCAAAGTTTTCGAAGGACTTATCCTCAGGTTTACACTGCAGATACAAGACTTGTATTAGATCCGGATTTGGTGAAGGTTGAGAAAGTCGATTTTCTTAGAGCAAAATTAGTATTGGTGCCTGCATCTCATCGAATCACTGAAAGTGCAGGCAATAAATTGACAATTGTTGTGCAGCCATTGTTGACTACTCCACTTCATGATATTATGGATATCTTGCATGCTTCTTTTCCACATGGGACAAATCCAAATTTAGCCAAGCAAGTTTCTAAAAGAGTGTAGTGTTTTTATTCGTTTCCTCACACAAATTTATTAATTGCAGAGTTAAGGTCTCTGCGAATGTACGAGCAGCCCAAATGTTAGTAACTGCCAACGGTCCTGAATACGGACACAGCGCTTACTTAGCCCCTGCGCTTCTTCATAAAATGGAACATATTCATTCGTATGTCTTAGACTTGGCATCACTTTATAGGGAAGGTGGAAGAACACCAGAAGAGGCTTGTATTCAGGTATTGATGCGAACTAGTTAAGCGAACTTTTAAGCTTAAGTATTTTCATGTACTTTATTATATTTAGATATTTCATGAAGCGAAACGAAATGTTCCGAGCATAATTTACATTCCAAACATTGACACCTTGTGGAATCTTGTAAGTGAAACTGTGATTGGTATTTTCGAAACTCAACTGAACCAAATTCGGGCGAACAATCCTATTTTACTTCTGGCTACATCAGACACAACTTATGATCATATGCCAGATAAATTAAAGTCTATTTTCTCTGAGTATCGGAATGAAGTGTATGAAATGAAAACTCCTAGTAAAGAAAGCCGGGTTGCTTTTCTACATCCTTTAGTGATGGAAGCAACTCGACGTCCTCCCCGATCAGACAGACCTAATATTGAATCATATCCTAACTTGCCAAAGGCACGAACACCAGAACCTGAACCAATAACACAGGAAGCTGCAAAGAAGATGTATGAGGCTGAAGAGGGCACTTTGCGAGAGTTAAGAATATTTTTGAGGGACATATGTAAAAAGCTGGCTTCTAATAGATTGTATGTTATTATTTTTTGATTGGTGGATTATTATTAATACTTATATTTTTTGCTTAGGTTTTTCTTGTTTACAAAACCAGTTGATACCGAAGAAGTGCCCGATTATACAACTATCATCAAGGAACCAATGGACTTGGAAACAATGATGACGAAAGTCGATTTCCATCGGTACCAATGCGCTCAAGATTTCCTTGCTGATATAGAACTCATCTGTCGCAACGCATTAGAATACAATCCTGCTAGAACCTCCGCAGACAAACAAATTCGTCACAGAGCTTGTTCATTACGTGATTATGCCTATGCCTTGATTAAAGCAGAGATGGATAGTGACTTTGAAGACAAATGTAAGGAAATAGCGCATCGCCGGCGAGAACGCAAAGTATCTGTAGCACAGTATTTGCCACTCTATTTGAATACCCCAGAGGACAATCCAAATATTAGTCAAGTTACAGAGGCGTCTGAGAAAACGGAGGAGAAGTCGGAAATAATAGAGAATGGACTTGAACATTCACCAATTGCAACAAGAATAAGTCCGCCCAGAAAGCGAAGAACGCCTTTGTGGAATCGTGGATATGTTAGAAAGCGCAAGAAGGGACACAATCGAAGTACAGGAGTAAACGACTCGCAAACAAATGACAAGAACTCATCTGGAGAGGAGGATATGAATGGCAAGGATAACGAGTCACTTGAGGGAACTGCGGAGGTTAAGGAGGACGAAGGTAACAATAAAGAGGAAGGAATAGAGAAGAGTTGTGCTATGAATGGAGGAAAAATGGAAGAAAATAATGGTGATTATTCAGAGGAACTAACTCAAAAGTAAGTTTTGATTATGCAATGATACTTTTTTATTTAGCAAATCTTAGAATTTCGTAAGCGGAATCCAATGGGATTTAATGGGGTCGTTTGCATTCAATAACGTTTTTAATCATATTTACCCTTTTTCAGTATGCGAAAAACAGTTACATGTGATTTGAACGACTTATTGAGTCCCTCTGAACTATTAGAAGATCCTTTGGATTTCGACGACATTGACAAAGCATTAAACGAATCAAGTATATTTATTAAAAACTCGAAATAGAGGTAATTGACTATTAAATTACATACATTATTTTCTTGCAGCTACGGAGGATCGTGAAGTAGTAATCATTAATGAGAAACATTTGATGGACGTGTTAAAAATAGCATGTATTGCAACTCAAGACCATCCTTTAGCATCACTCCTAGATCTTCATTTCCAATTAAGCCGTATCGTCAAGAAATATCTTAAACAGCTTGATAGAACAAGCTTGCCTCAGGTAAACGTACAAATTACACCTAAAGCCCCTTGCTCAAATATCATTTTATTCTGTATAGGATCTGTTGGTGGAAATTAAGCGCTACAAAGAATCTCATAGCAATCGCCTTGTTGCAACGGAGGAAAAGTCCACGTGCTGTGGGAGCTCCCTCTCAAATCTATCGGATACGTGCATCGCGGTGTTTCAAAACAAATGATATCTCAGGAAAACGCCACGACAAAGAGCTGCCACTGCCATATGTTTAAGCTAATTTTTATCATTTCATACGATGTTCGGAAGCATCACCATGAATACGCTTCAAGTATTAATTTATTTTTTAAAACATTTAAGTCGTAAATATCATTTATACGTAGTTACTCAGTTACATCGGTTTGAATAAGTTCATATAATTTATATTCTGGATTGGTGTTTTTAGTTGTACTTTAATTTAGAACATGTGCATTTAATTTTATTTTCGCCGGCGACAAGGTCGAGTTGTAATTGCCAAAGACTTGAAAAACCACTGCCACTTGTAAAAGGCTGATTTTTTGTTAGGTTTACGGAATACTTGAAACGAGAAAAATTGCAGGGAATCTTGAAAAAGAAAAATCAATAACTACGAATAGTGATTACCACTAGTTTTAAGTCTAATGTAATGATTTAAGGCTCTTGTGTGGAGAATTAAATTATTCATGTTGATATTTATTGGTATAGGACTGAACGACCAATAACGACTAATTATTTATTACAAAGAACTTATTGTTTCAACTCATTAACTACAAAGTACGCGAATAAGGGTGGAAGGGGATTGTGTGTAATTATATTACTCTCATGGAAATTTGGTTTCAGAGGAATTGATAGTTAAATGGTCTCATTAAAAATCAATGGATTTAATTTACATACGAGTTGCTTTTATAGTAGAAGATTTATTTTATGAGTATAATGCGAATTTTTTGAAAGTTGATCGATCAGTAGTCATGAAATAATATTTCCTCTGTGTACTTTTTCGAACGTAAGTTTACGCCGCATCCGCAATGTGAAACGTTTGACAACAGTTTAATTTGGTACTGATGGTTCGCCAAATCTGAATACCCTTTACCGCAATAAACAATGCTGTCCTGGCTACGCCAAAACGCACAGCATACTGCAGTCTCGGCATTCCTGCCGACTTGCTAGTCCGCAACTTCAGCAAAGAGCGGATGCGCGCAGGATAGAAAATAGATCAATATGCTGGAAGTTGGCGGTCGAGCTCACGAGCGCGGCTGTTCGACCGCAGCGCTTCGGTTTACCGAACCGAAGTTCGCAGGATGTGCAAGCACTATTGCCGCAGTGACAGCATAGGGTCAGCAGTTAAATAGCGCTTGCCGCATCCTAGCGCACTTTGAATACCATCCAATCCACCGCTGACAAACGTGCTGCATGTCCTGTTACTGCAAGGTGATCAAAGAGAATAATCCTGCACATTAAGAAGTGGACTGCGAAAAGTAGTGCTCAAAAACGCTGCATAACATGCGTCAACCAACACATATCCTGGTTTAAACCTCACAGGATCAAGTGCAATAAAAATATTGATGTGATTTAATAAAAAACGGTGTTATTGAACAGAACATTGCGCTAAATTTACGGAGTATCATTAATATGTGAGATTAAATTATGTATAACATGTTCTTAAAAGCGCAATAAGTTCACCAATATCCTGCGAAAAATCTTATACTTCAAGAAATGTAAAAATGTGGAAGCAATTTATCCAATAACGGAAGTGAAAACTAGCACAGTGTACCCAGTTTAGCTAGGAGTATTCAAGGATAAAAGGATAACAACCTTGAAAAGTGGGTGTGCTAACGAATATTTACATGTATTTATCGGGTTGCTGTCAAAATATTGCGGAATATTAAACATCTGCATTACTTTTATTAATACAATACTTCTTTTATAAGGACATCCAAGGAATCATCGACCCGTACTATATCTGGAATGCTCTCGTCGATCCAGTTAATGACAATATTTGTTTGAAGCAAATAGAAGGAGCGACATCAAGAATGAATATGTATTATAAGTATTTCATCGCTGTTTCAGGTAACAAACAACAATAATTACTAAGTCGGTATTCTCTAACACGTTTAAAAATTAAACTTAAAACAGTCTAAGGCAAACCTATTATAATTTTGTTAGGTAAAAAAGTACATCTTAATTCCAAGCTGCGATTGAATTCGTTAGTGTGACATTACGTTCGATATTGTTAGCGTGTCTCCGGATGAGTTCCTAAATCGTTGCGTTGAAAATTTCTTTCCGCCTGATGCTCGTGGACAGAGAACTCGCCATGCATAAATAGCTTCCACCTAAAAATAAACGTCTCGAGGATATTATGTAGACACGTAGAAGATGTGCGGCGTATAAACTCACTATGCTCGCAACCGTGTGTATATTATGGTCGATTTATGCGCTTAGATTTCTCCAGAGTACACTGGGAAAAGCGGCAGCTAAGCTCATAAAAGTCTGGATGTGAGAACATCCTCCTTATGTAAACAGTAATAACTTCTTAGTAAGACGGAAGAACGGCAGCGTTGTAGGACAATTTGATAGGGCGTTAAACACTTACCTAGATGTTTAAAGGAGATTAATAACTTATTGTAATTTAATAAGTTCCTGGAACAATGTTTCATGCTTCAGTAAGAAGCATTAAAAGTTATTTTAGATTACGATTTGTTGCCTTAAACTTTCAAATAACTTGAAACACGTTACACGGAATTTGGCACGAAAATAATAAGAAGTTGCTGGGTGCTGGGTAAATTACAGCACGCAACCAATTTATTTTGTAACTTAAAACGTAAATAATGGAATAGTATTGCACTGTGACAAAAATTGTTTTTAACTCAAAACTTTTTTGTTTTATGGCTGCTGTCAGAATTATGACGTTTCACAATCACCCTACAGTTTATAAATTCAAATTCATTTATACAATGTAAACATCATTATCTACATGATTAATTAATGTTTAAATTAATTTTCAGTTGTATTGATGACATTATTTACGTTCGGTGACTTGTCGCGTTGTAAGCGAAACGATTGTGAGTGTCACTTTCTTCACTTCTTCCTGCATTGACTTGTAAAAACGATCCCCTTCAATAAAAGCAAACAATCTGCACGTAAACGTAATGCCGCCAACGTACAATAATATTACAATGAGCGCAGTCGTAAATAACCGCAATTGAGTAAAATGACGTAATCATTAATCAATTCTAGCCGCCATTAATACAGTAATCTCGCAATTAGGTACTTCTCCAACTGAGTTGTCATTTAATGCGTTTCTCTTGATCCTAATCTTCAGATCTAATACTTGTTGACTTTTCTGTATAATACTGCAGTAATTATCTGTAATAATATGTCGTATTTTGCTTAAAATTACAGCGATATTGCTAGCAATAATAACATTAACACACGCGGAATGTCAAAGTAAGTCTTATCAGTCGTTTAGTGGATTAGTTGCATTAATATTCTGTGATTATGCGCAATAAATGTTGCTCAATTGCATAGATGCACTTTCGAATCAAACCTAATATTATTGCGCATTCTTGCATATATATGTTATTTACTAGCTACTCAATGTTTTTCTAAGCGCCTCCATCAATCTAACAATTTTAACATTCTAACAGTTTATTATTGTCTTCTGTTCGTCTGTATATTTGTATATCAATGTGCTTTTGTTATAATTTCGCTATTCATGTTGCAAGTGAGATTGAAACTCTCCGGAAACTACGTTTGCGGAAATGTTTGTGACTTTGAAGCACGATTATTGTCATTGCTTGTTACTTTCCGTGCATATTGAATTAATTTTGACGCTCTGCGGGGGTCCTGTGACCACCCGCGGCGCTATCATTGTGCTTGCAGCTCGGCAGATCTTCTGCTATGAGTGTGACAGCTGGAGTGATCCACGATGCAAGGATCCTTTCAACTATACTTTGCTGCCCAAAGATCAGCCACCTTTAACGACCTGTAATGGGTGTTGTGTGAAGATGGTACGCCATGCTCGAACTGGTATGTAATCGAAATATTAGTAAATAAATCATGAAATTGTTGTTTTGGAAAAAGGGGCAACTGCCGGAATATATTTGGTTATGCTTTGTTAATGAAACATCTGAAAACTAAGTATTAGAAACAAATATTGAAGAAAATTGTAACTTTTTGGTAATGTTTGCTTTATAAGCGTATCGACAAAGCATTTTGATCCTTACAACATATATTCACTTAGTTGCATCACTTCTTATCCAAGTATTAACTCTGTCTTGTTTTAAAATAACCTGAAACCGTGTGTACTTTCAGGCAGTCCATTTTTTCAGAGTAATCTTTGATTATTGTGTATTTCTTCCAATTGATTAATCCACCTTGACAAACTAGATTCCTTGAGGGTTTCTCCTTCTTGGTGTATATGTTTAAGCCTTGTAATTTCTTGGCATAATCTATAAATTTATAATTTCAGCATACGAAGTGGTACGACGCACGTGCACGTCGCAGCTTCAAATCAACCTCTTTATGGTCGATCATGTGTGCATGATGGAAAGTAGCGGCACTGGTCACATGTGCTTCTGTGAGGAGGACATGTGCAATAGATCACCCAAATCTCAGCCGCCCATGGCGGCGGTCGTCCTCCTCCCCGTCCTTATAACAGTGCTTGCCTCCCGATCGCTGCTAACCGGTGGACGACGCCTGCTGGCGGTTGACCGATGATACAATCGCACCTAATTAAGCTAAACCAAGCAGAAAGGAACTGCGGAGGGGACACTCACATGTAGCAGTCCTTTCCGCATTCGGCACCGCAAAAGTCACGGCCATTTGGCAGGCGTGCTCCCAACGTGCAAACCTCTTTTAGTCTGTTCTCATAGTGGCTATTTATTTACATGCATACCTAGAGATTGATTTGGTTTGATATTTGATACTTGAACATGCTGGCGTGCTCTATGAACAATTACAATTTTCCAGAACGTCGTAGCCATAGCACGCAACCACTGCTGGCTGCAATGCGCAAGGCTTTGCAGATGTACATGATAAGCTAGTAATATTGATGCGCGATTTGATATTCTGCATGTGCATAGAAACTTAATACTTTCACAGTCGTAGCTTTTAGTTTCACTTAATTGTAGTTAGACGAATGAACACATGTGAGCGAATGCACCACCCGTGATGGGACTGCATTATCTCAGGTGGGGTACTTGGCTAGAAATTTATTCACATCATTCATGTTTGTAAATAATTGAGCATCGACACCCACCATCTGCAGGGAAAGCTATTGATATAAAATTGAACAATATATGAGCTTACGCGTGTTAATCGAAACGTCAAGAGTGGCCAGCATAATATTTTCACATCATCAGATGCAATATGGCTTGGTATTTGTTTGGTTTTTCATTTTGTACGATTACTGTTCAGTTCCACATTATTGAACATTCCCGTGTTCTTATCAAGTCGTAACACGAAACGTAACACATTCCATTTACATTAAACGCATAGGTAGATGAGGAAAGGGGACTAAGTCGAGATTCAATTGTTCAGTGACGAAATATTTATGGTGTTGTTATTTAATGTTTAAATAGTTGACGCTTTAATGTTAAGCATATTTTTTATAATGACTGATTGATGAGACATTTGCATCGGTATCGGTAATCATCAGTGGCGTGAAAAGATAATAAATGTTTAATTGCAGTTTTTTTGCACAAAAATACGTCGTATTTTAAAGAGTCAGGCACGCCGGAAACAACAATATGATTAATATCACGTAAATTGATTTCAAATTCATGTGAAATATCCGTGAGACATATTTGAGATCCATGTGCGCAATATTTTTCTTCTAAAAAGCTCAATTAATTCAATATCTGCGTGGAACTTCAAATATGAATCCATTGATTACTAAAAGAATAGAATAGCAGTTATCATCTCGTCTCATGCTCCTAATAAGCATTTGTTTTGTCTATGAGCATTTTAGTTTCATTTTCTGACACAAAACGCGGGCTTCAATATCAGACATACCATGAACATGTAAAATTATAAATGCTATACAAATTCTTCTTTTGCAAATATTTAGGAGAGTATGTTAAGCTAGCGCATGCTTGATGCAAAATTATTTGAAACCATAATGCCTCCTGAGATTAGTGACCATCTGCATATCTTTTGGAAAAGAAGGAAGTCGATGGAATAAAATGGTTTGAAATGATTTGCTCACAATTAGCTTCTTTTGAATTTACACAATTTTGGGAAGTATATACAGTATTTTGCATGTGTCTTCTTAAATTTGAGTTTTCGAATAAAATGCACCTCAACAAAATCCAATGCACTATTTGTCAAGTTGTCATTCTGTTTGGTTTCTTGCAATGAGTTGAAACTTTTTGAACATAATTTCCTTTCTCTTGGAAAACTTATATTACCCATAAGACTTGTCAATTGGCACTATATCCACACAACTGGCTCACTCAACATGTATATGTTACAGAAATAGCGTGCTTTCGGTAGCAGTTTCTAGCGAGTTGACATTTACGGACGATATTCGGAAAACATTCATTTTTAACACAACTAGCTTATTCTGAGCAATCCGCTTTAAACGTAGATCAAACGAATATAGATATATAAACATATTTTAACATTGTGTTACCTAAACATTCGTGCAATAACAACGTTTTAAACATTATTAGGTACATAGTCTAGGAATAGTTAGAAAGCAGTAGAGCATAAGGAAATTACGCTTTTACTGTTCGACATACATTTAACACGCAATAATGCCATTTCTACATGATTATCTAAGATATTTAACAGACGGGTATGTGCACGAATGCTTTACATACCTTGTGATTCACCAATTAAATTACTTGAGAAATTCTGAACTCAATGCCATAGGTTGACATTGGCAAGAACCTTCATGTTTTCTTTTTTAAAGAGATTACCTACGCAGTATATGAATGACCAGAAGCCCTTCGAACAAACGCGTATATTAAATTTAAGTCGTAAATCGCATTAGGCGATGTATTTACTCTCGAAGAAATTGTATAGCAACTTTACAAGATACTTTCATGACGTGATAGTACTAGCAGAAAATGAAATGAACCACACTGAACAGTAACACAAGTGTAGATTACAACCACTGTATGTACCACCCTACTCAATTGGATCTCGTACCAGAAATCTTATTGTTTGCATTTTAGTACTTAGAGTTTTTCCAACATTTCATGGTTGATGCGTTCTACAATATTTACATTGTTTAGTTTTCGTGTACGTTATTAGTTACTAGACTGAATCGTTTCCTTTCTTTGATTATTATCTTGGTTTATTTCTCAATGTGTTTAGTTGGTTTACAATAATGGTTATGTTGACATGATGTATGGGATGATAACAAATATGATATGATGACGTAGTGGAATGAACTTTTGGTTTGTTTAGAATGAGTTATGTTGTTGGTTTTTGGGGATGACTAGTTATCACATTTTTGATCTATCTTTTCATACGAACTGAGAAATGATGAATTGAACTTTCCCCAAAAGTTTGACGCTTTTTTATCGCCGCTATCTTGGCGACTGATAAAAAACGTGCCAAATTTTCCTATCAACACCTCATAAGAGTAAAAAATTAATCCAGGATGATATGTACAATTTACATTTTACCAACATTACCTATTAGTGTTTCTTATTTTGTGTTGTTAACTTTCTGTTGTTGTAACTTTCTGTAAATTGATTACGTTCGTTTATTTTTCTGGATTTGTTTGCTTTGATTGAACAAATGCGGGAATTCGAATAAAATGCTACGCGATGGTTATACGACAACACATTTTGTGCCCTGTCAATACTTAGATCGCATTAATCTACTTTGGAATGATTTTCATCACTGTACGACATGAGTAAACTTTTTGTCGAAAATGTTTGTCGTCCGTTAGTGCAGAGATACATTGACACTGATTCGCGAGGCCGATGCGTCAATATTCTGTGTAAACATTTGTAAAGCAAACCAACTTGCAAATGCAAATCAACCAGAGCATCACACAGTACTGATCACAATGAACACACGAGACACATTTGTTTATGTCCAATTAGTTTCATCTCTGTCTTCTGCGTCTCATTTTGTTGAGTTTTCTTGCCATATCAACGTTTTTCTCAATTGTTTGATTCAGTTCGTACCGCTGTATAATATTTTACTTCTTACCACCAACAATCAAGTGTAACCAAAACTCTCTCTTAACGGAAAAGTCTATTGAAAGTCCACCTCACAGAGAGCCGAAGAGTTCTCAAAAGCCGCCATGTAAACTTGGTTTCCATGGCGCGTCTTCGTCACGACCATCATGTCACTACTTACATCATTGTACAAGCCGCCCCCGACGGCGGCTCTCGCCGGACGACGCATTGCTTCATGCGCTTCCTAAACGAATGCCACCATGCGATGATGGCGATTAATTACCTTTTTCCACTACTTGGTTATCACCTGTCCTCTCTCTCACAACCACTAAGTACTAATTTCCGCCGATGATGAATAGGCAAAGCGAAGGAAATTTGTATTTTGCTTTCGAGGTGTTTTATATACACCTCGCTTGTGTAAAGTTAGTGCACACGTTCTTTTGTGTTGAATGCATAAAGGGCGCATTAATCGCAGTCGCCAAAGTGCATATCGCATGCGTCGGATCGGTACGCCGCAATGGGGCGGCAAGGATCGAGAATAACGACGCACGAGATCAAGATGTCTTCTGCAATTAGTTTTATATCTATCACCACTGTTACGTTTACAGTTTAATCTGTATGCCAATGTTACGATTTTAATCTTTACACAGATTTTTCGTTCGGACAGATACGCGTAAATTAGATGTGTAAACAACAAATACTTGTACCTTACCTAGGCGTTGTAAAATGGAGATAATTGTAGCATTTAACAACACTTTTACCTTCTCATTGTACCTTGTAATATTATAATTGTTCTTTCAAATAATGAGCTAAACAGCAACGGTGTACCATTCGACGTAGTAATGAATCAAAAACAGACTCAAACATTCAGAAGTAACTGTCAATAAGTAATTTATTAATACATCGAGCTGGTTTGAGAAATATACGATGTATAAGATAATGAACAAAATTATTGTTAAAAAGTCGTATGAGCAACCCATGAGTAATAATGTATTCATATCACTTTTAAGCAACTTTAATGAAATAATTGAACAATAAAAGATATGCGAAAATGTCTCTGAAGGAATTTCTGTTCAAAATACTGGTGGATTTACCAACCAAGAGGCGTTGATGTGTAGATGTGTGTTGGAAATACTAGCAAGATTAGTAATATGTCATGGGAGTTTCAATTTCAACAAATTTAATTGACAGGGCACCTCTGTAAAAACTGAAGTAAGTAGCCACTTGCAGTAGAGTTTCAGCAAAGATCAACGGATTCAATGCGTGACCATGTATTTGCTTGAATATTTACAGTGTTTACATCAAAAACAAATGCATTCATTTGCTTGAATAAGTAAAGTTCAAAGTGTGCACTGAATTTATACAAAGTGTTTACAACTTTTTAGCTACCAACGCGTTTGCAGCATTCATAGTTGGCTATTAGACATTTCCGATAATATTCTAAAATTAAACTAGCTTATTATGAGCGTTTATCATATAACGCAAGCTGTAATATTTGGAAGGTCATTAATTTTTATTCATATTAAGAGTTCTTGAAAGTTCTTTAACGATAAACATAACAACATAAACGCCAATAACACTCAGTATCCCATTATTACGCGTTAACTCAAGCTACTAAATCCTATTAAATCGCTGAAAGCATTATCAGCACATACAATCTCATATTATCTATCGCTGAGGGGAAATATCAGTGGCATTGCCTTAAATTTCAGTCCGAGGAACACAACGCACGCTGGCGTCATGCGAGTGCCACTACTGGATAACCTAATTCATCCTGCTGTTCCTTGTAAACAACACCTGCCGGGTCCTGCGGGGAAAACAGCTGAAAATAACCGATTAGTAACGCAAGTAACATAGATCCGATATTGTGTAAATACGTGAATTATCAATCATATCGGCTGAGTTAACTATTTCTTCAATGCGTCAGGACGTCGTGCCAACGACGAGGAGCGCCTGCTAATGTATGCCACTCGCAGCCGTTTGCAAAGCGTATTCACAGGTAAGTACTTAAAACAAAAGTTCGTTCATTGTGGAAAAGTATCTGTTGCGAGGCGATATTCTCGGATGAAATGTAATAGTTGTCAATTTGACTTTGACCTTTATCCACATTATGTAAATCTGCATCAATGGCGTTAATAATACTGCTACAACCATTTTTACAAACTTTACAACTTTGAACATTGTTTTTAACAAGAGAATAACGTTAATCCATTGTTGTATTATTTGTTCTTCCATCTTTAGCAATATTAGACTGAATAGCTTTGGTACAAGTACCTAATACATGTTTTATTTATGTTTTTACTTCAGTTTAAACTGTTTTAGGATTTAAAGGCTGTGCAAGGAGCTTAACAGCGAAATTCAGCAATGCCTCAACTACATGTCAAACATCAATCAACCTTCAGCGAGTACTTCTTGTATCCAAATTATCACATTATGAGTTTGAAATGCTCAGAAATTCAGAGCTGGACAAGGAAGAAGTGGAGACCAAAATACGAAAGCGGGGCACAGACCTTGACAGGATGATGCATTACCACAAACTGCACAAAAATTTTGAACTAGAAGTTGTAAGACACTTAGAAAGTTTGGGAATTGACGTAAAAGTTGTCAACAGGTATTATTCAAACACCTGCCTTGTATGCATCTTGTGTGAATTATGGTTTTATATTTTCCCATAGACCAGATTACTCTGAGGATTTAATTGATTGGGCAGATATTATAATGCCAACAGGTGGAGATGGCACATATTTACTGGCAGCCAGTAGAATAAAAACCCAGAATAAATTAGTAGTTGGTTTTAACTCTGATCCTACGAGGTCTGAAGGTCATCTGTGTTTGCCAAAGAAATATTCTTCGAATATTAAAAAGGCGCTTACCAATTTACAAGAAGTAATAAAATGAATAATTTTTCAGTTTTATTGTGATAGAATGTTATGTTTTTAGGGCAACTTTAATTGGTTAATGAGAAGTAGAATAAGAACCACAGTGTTTGGTCAGAGTGGATGTAAATTAGCTCCTCAACACTTGCATGATGTGCAAGAATGTGAGACATTCGAATCATACCTCGATCCCGGCGGCACTGTTTTACCTTATCTTGCTCTCAATGAAGTTTTTATTGGGGAATCCCTCTCGGCGAGAGTTTCCCACTTGAGCATGTGGATGAATGGTTCCGATCAGAAAACTAATTTGAAGTGTTCGGGTATTTGTATATCGACGGGGACGGGCTCAACATCGTGGAATCTGAGTATTAATCGGCTTCCAGTGCAGAGTGTGTCTGAATTGCTGCGTTTGTTGGATATTGATGCAACAGAGGGGCCTGATAGTCTTGCCACTGTTTTAGCCAAAATGTACAATAACAATTTAATATTTAATCCAGGTAAATCAAAATTTATTGGCTACAAGCTGATGAAAGAGACCTTGCCGCATTAAGTTGAACAAAATGTACCGCATCGGTGGTGCATTAAGATAATTAAGAAAAAAATTGCATTTTATTACTTTTAACGATACACTAGTAGGGCGATGACACGCACACTATAATTTAAATTCCCCGCAGGGTTTTCATATGTTTTATGTCCTTAAAACTAATCAATATTGAGTAAACCCATATCAAGGACTTCAAATTTCGTATATTGTTAGGGCACTACAAATGCCCCCAAGGCAGAATAAAATTAGTTGTAAACGGATACAATAAAAAAAATTGCACTACCCTAACAACAATACTCAATATTTGATTTGTAGATTTGCTTTTTAAAGCGTTTTTACATTTCTTGTTTATCTACTAGAAGAATATTTCTTTCATCAGCTTGTGTTATATATAACTAATCTGAATAAGTTTTATAATAACAAGCTGTCTTTTGCCATAAATTTAGAGGACGACCGAATGTGTTACACCATAAGAGATCAAATTTCCGCAGGAGTATGGCCCCAACCAAAAGGAATCAAGTCGCGTGGCTTCATAAATCAACTAAAAGTAAAGTCCAATTGCGTAGACGCTGGCCTAGTGATAGACGGCGGTGTAAGTTTTGATTTTAACGCTGGTACTACAGCAGTACTCCAAATATATCCAGAGGATGCCTTGCGAACAGTAATAATGAATGACTAGGCTAGACTTTTGCGTCGACACGTTTTGTGATAAGCTCGTATAAAGTGTTTTAACAATTACATTTAAAATAAGACATTACAGAGAGTTGCAACTTTACCTTCTTTATTATTACAATGTTCTTTTTCTACAAAATTTTGACCGATATGGTATTATAATTCGTTATTTGATCGTGCGCTTAAAGCTCGTTGTTGACTTCATTGGGTTCACATTAATTGCCTTATAGATGTCGAATTCGGAGAGGATTGGCTCGTGTTGAGTGATTGACGTATCATCTACATCAGGTTGAACCGGCCTTAAGAAGATGATTAATTAATACTTTGATCTGAATCACTCTATTTGTCAAATATATAATTGTGATACTTACTCATACCACCTAGGATTAACCGCATTTTGATGAGTAACTCGGATTAAATTCATCTCATAGGATCTTCGCGTAATGGCCATTAAGTTCTCCTGCCTGCATAGAATTCTATTTCGTTTAACTAGCTCATTATGATCGTGTTTCACTCGTAAATAACTTAAAGTATCAGGTGCTTTGCAGTTATCGGTGATCTGCTTAACTTTACGGTGTGCAGTTTTAGCAATGTATAAATTTTTCGCCGTCGTGATAGTTTCTTCAATAAAAGCTTCCTTCTCCTTTTCACTACTTCTAATTGCCTGTTTTAGTTTCTTGCTGGCTATATCCAGGTTTAGAAGTAGTGTCTTGGTGGTTGCTAACTCCAATGATGCAGCCCCATTTATCTGCTTTAGTTCAACAAGATGCTGATTCTTTTGGTTAATTAGTTGGTCTAAATGATTGTTTCGAATTCTCAATGCTTCGAAATCTGAATTGGATAAACTAATACCAAGTTCTTCTTTTTGTTCGTGTAATGCTTTCAATTTTTTGTAGGTCACTTTCATGTAGGATGAATTTACGCGAATCCGCTCTGTTATAGAACGAGCGTTTTTCATCCAATCGTGCATAAATTGTATGAATTTTTCGGCTGGAATTCGTTGGGTAATTGGATCCACCGCATCTATTACGATGTTTTGTTCTAAAACAGCTCTTGCGTCCTCGACCTCTTCAATATGAATCGAAGCTTCTTCAATTCTGGATTTGTAACGTTTACATTGACGAGCAACATATTTTTCATACTTGGCTAAATCAAGATTTACGTCATCCATGTAACGTGCAGCAAGATCTAATCTCGTAGATATATTAACTCTACAAATAGATAAATCTTTTTTAAAACTTTGTATTAACTATCGCAGTGCCATTACAAAATCGTATGAGAAATCTAGTACTAATTCTAACATGTTTCGATATTCACCATGTTGAGAATAACCTTACAATTCAATAGCAGCTTTTACGCGAGATGAACAAGCACCTTTAAAAAATAAATATTTGTAATGGATAGTCTTGTGCAAATTGATAGTCACTTAGTGGATCTCATCGACGACGCTTGGCGTTCTGATAAATTACCGGAAGAAGACATAAGTGTTCCTCTAAATGAACTTCCTGATCCAGAAGCCGACTCAGGTGATATCAACTTAACACTCAAAGAACAAGAGCAAAAGTGGACTGATATTGCTCTGGCTTCACTTAGTGAACGCCAATAATAATTTTTTTTCGTTTAATATAAAATTATCTTGATAACATCATGGAATTCCCAGGAATGGGAAAACACTGCAAAGCACCATCATGCAACAAATTAGATTTTTTACCTCATACATGTGAATGCAACCAAGTTTTTTGTGCTGAGCATTACACTGCTCACATTTTGGAATGCACAGTAATGCAGAAGGATTTTAAAAGAGCTGACTTGAATGCCAGATTTGGAATGTGGAAGTGTTCTCATCCACATTGTGAAAAGAAAAGCATAGTGCCTTTGGTTTGTGAAAAATGCAAACAACATTTTTGTGTGGCACATAGGCATGTTATTAATTGTGATGATGAAGATCCTGCAATGAAAGAAGCTGCTATTGCTAAAATGAGAGCTCCAATTACAAAATATAATGAAGCTAAAGCAAAAGTTGATAAAGAGGTATATACATCATAAATAAATATTTACAATTCTATAATAAATCAGATTTTAGCTGGATGAAAGTATAAAGGCTGCAAGGCTTAGTGCAGCAATGAAGAAGAAGGATCTTGCAATCAAAGTTCAACTAATGAGAATTAAAAACAAAGCCACTGGACAAAAAGGCATTCCACCAACAGATAGAGTTTACTTTAATGTTACTACACCCATGCATTGTGGAAGAGTAAGCAAACCTGTTTTCGTTGCTAAAACATGGACCATAGGGCGCGTAGTTGACGCACTAGCTGATGCATGTAAAGTTCCAAACAACAATAATGTGGCAACTGCTCCAAAACTATGTTTGTTTACTGATTTGGATGACAATGAAAGTATTATTGAAGATGGTAGCAATAATCTCAATGATTTGTTGACTAGTAATGTATTGATTGATGGGCAACATGTAAAGCTTGAATATGTTTAAAAAAATTGTAGTATTAGACAACAAAATTAGTTGCCAAGAACCAAGAAACCAAGAAATTTATACATACTGCGCTCCCGCGACGAATGGCATTGAATCAGCAGTAATCCCTTCTTCCGCAAGTTGGAAGAATGCTGGTAAAAGTGGTTGTTTTTGTTCTAATATTTTGATTCTTTTATTGGCCTCTTCAAAAGCTGAAGACATTAAATAGAATAAATACCAATATCCAAACAATGTTTAAACTTACTCTCTAGCATTGTTGGCTCATTATCCTTCAAATACTGGATGAAAATCTCATTTTCAAGTTGTAAATGATCAAATTCCGTAAGGATTAAGTTGATAGTATTGACAAAATCTTCATCATCGTATTCTAAAACAGAAATATTAGTCACTTCTCGTTTGAATAACTTGTTAGTTGCGGCACCTTCAAAATATTCTATGAAGAATTCCAATGGAAACTTATCAGTGAAATCCAACCTGATCAAGGATGGGTCAGCCTCCGCTTCTCCCATTTGTGCAATGGGAGCATCAGAAGAATGCTTTCCTGATGAGCCAGAGCTTTTCTCTCCTTCACCATCAGTGGGGTTCGTTTCATTAGCGCCGAGTTTATGCGTTACGGGTTGAGACATAATGTACCGGTGAGAATTGTGTAAAAATGATTATTGATGAACACAGATCGTGTATGAAGTTCCTGTAAAGTGATATATTTTTTTGTATATAAAAACGGTTTTTTGACATATGAAACAACTAATAGTGTCAGTCAAAATAATTGCGGGAGACATTAAAAAAAAAAGGTTTATAGAAGTTATTTATTACAGTTTATATGAATCAATAAATCATAAGCAAATGAATGCAAAAGGCCCTCTAAAGACACTTGTACCATTATCACCTGATTTCGTTACATCTTATAAAAAATCACACAGATGGATTGCCCCAATTGGACAAAATTTTGATGTTGTAAGTGATCAGAGGTTTGGAATATGTTAATGTGTAATCGAAATCATTATTTTTCTTAGCGTCAACATCGGAAACAAAGGAAATTAGAACCGAATCGAGAACTTGACCAGAGCCATTATGTATCTGACTATGTCCGCCATTTTCCAAAGAGAGCTCCATCGATCAATCCTGACCAGCAAACCAAGCCCCCGGTTGTGTCTACAGTTAAATATGTAACAACATTTGAACATAAAGTAAGCAAATTAATTAAATGCTTATTTCTAAGATAACTGGAAGCTAATCAGTATGCTCTCAAAGCTTTTTAGAGACCCCCCGCCACCAATTCCACCTTACAGATCAGAAACACGAGCATCTTATGAAATGAAACTTCTTCCAAAGAATGAACGCATTGTATTTCCACCTAATCCTTATAGTCGTTGCAAAACGCAGGCAATTGGCCGAGATGAACAACCTCCATTGCTTCCAGAACAAGCTGGTGTTATGAAGAATGATGATATTTATCTGACTACATCTAGAGCAAACTACATTTACTATAATGCTACTAAACAGAGGGGAATTGCGTGCAAAGACATCATTACTTTTTATGATTCTGTGGGAGTTCCTAGAGGAGTAATTCAATATACATTGAAATTTCTCAGAAATTTATTGCAATTGAGTTGTTTTATGTTAATTTAGGCACGAGGGTATGGTCCTAAACGGGATACAAAAATTGAAGCACTTGTAAAAACAACCAAGCCGATTTATAATAAAAAATGGAAGAAAATCAAAAACCCTTTTCAAACAATACCACACAGGTATAATGCTATGATAAAATATGTAATTTCATTAGTTATTTTTGTTTGTCGCAGGGGTTTTCGTACCGAAACAATGGAAAGTTTTCAACCACATACAAAGTCTGATTTGGAACCATATGGAAATTTGGATGCGTTGGTACCTTTATCCAGAAAAACTTTCTTATCTCCATGGCAGAACTTAGCTTCTCCTGCGATGTACTGCACAGAATATTGCCATATTGGCACTGGGCATCCTGTAAATGCAGTGATTGAAACTACGAAACCCGTGAAAGAATATAAACATAAAATTAGATGCAACTCTTTAGGAATGTCATAAAATTATTTATGTAACTCTAGCAAATTCTCTTTAATTTAATGCTTTGTTGGCGGGAGTTTTGGTTAAATTTGAGTGAGTTATAAGAAAAGTCGAGGTGCATTGCGGTGAAGGTCAATGATCTAATTATTAACCTTTGCGCGACAAGTCTGGAGAGGATGTTTTCTGCGTTTCAATCTGTTGATAGAAATAAAAAAAATTGTATGTTTTAGTTTCTTCAACTTTATTTTTATAGTTTGCTTTGTTTATTGCGCAATTGTTTACTTGTTTTAATGTGAATTCATGCATTCACAGAGAAGAAATACAACCATATGAAGTAATAGTACAGTATAATATTTCTTATTGACTAGTGTTTGTAATCGTATATAAACAAAACTACTTTCTAACAGAGAAGTTTGTTAATATTTGAATTCATTTGTCAAAAATTTCTGTTTTCTCGGAAATGTTCGTCATCAATCGTATTATTCGGCGTTCTTTCCACTCATAGGAAAGATAATCTGATACACATAAGTGCGACAAGATTGAACCTGCAGCGTGCAGGTTCGCAGGAATAACAACACTTGAACTGCATGAGCGCGATCAAATCCGATCCTCTCCGAAAATCCAGCATTTGACGTTCGTCCAGTCATTGTTGGTGCGCGTTCGATAGCAACCAAGGATTGCGTTCTAACTCGAATTATCTCGCAAAATTTATTGAAACGTTATCCTAAACGTTTGTTAAACGCATTAACAACCACCTAAACGAATGCATAAACGAACACTACTGCTGCTCATGACCGCCGCCCATGTTGTCATTACGTTTCTCTAAAATAATTGCTAACAAAGACTCGTAGTGTCGGCCAGTTCTCGCTTGTTTACAATTCCAGCAGCGAGTTGATAGTCGTCTGGAATCCACAAATCCGGCTGGGAAGAGCGGCAGTCAGCTGGTGGCGTTGCGCCGGCCAAAATATGACTTATACAACTAGAAATAAGTTTGAGGTACGTAATTATGTCTTGCGAAAGAAACACCAGTCTGCTTCGTGTGGTACGCAACGCCAACATTAATAAATGTACTACTTGTGTATATGTTCAAACATCTCAAAATCATTTTGTTTGAACAGCTAATTGGTGCAAACTACAAAACTAAATGCGCAAATTGCTTAGCAGATGTTGGTTTGGTGTCTAGCGCGAATTAAAAATATCTGGAAACTTTAAATAAAGCGAATAAAACAGCAAGTTTATAAGTATAATTGATAAATTACAAAGGAAATGAGCAATAATACATACGGTGCGGGATGCTACTTTTAAATTGTGTTTGAATTTGTTTACAGAATGTTGTTGCTTGTAAACAAATCATTTAACTTTCGAAATCTACCTCAAAACATGTAAATAAATTAATAAAAAGTTAAAATTGCAAATCACACCTTTTTAATCAAAATATTTGTGTTCTGAGGCAAAATTTCAGGCTTTGTTTTATTGACAAATCAAACATTTTTAGTTGTTAAAAATGTAAGCCATTAATTTTACGCCAATTGCAATGGTTTCTATCTTTAATAGTTTCAGTTACCGAAAGCACTGATTGATGATGACGCGCAAATAAACAAAAAACTCCCAAAGGAACTTTTACTTCGGATCTTCAGCAATCTAGACGTTGTATCACTCTGTCGATGCGCTCAAGTATCCAGAGCATGGAATATCTTGGCTCTTGATGGCTCCAACTGGCAGAGAATAGACTTATTCGACTTTCAAAGGGATGTAGAGGTAAATGATGCACCTATCAGAAACGTGCACGATTCAAATATAAGTTTGAAATCATTTAGGGACCGATAATAGAAAACATATCCCGTCGATGCGGTGGTTTCCTGCGACAGCTTTCCCTGCGTGGATGTCGATCGATTGGCGACAACTCAATAAAGACACTGGCGAACCAATGCCCCAATATAGAAGACCTCAACCTCAACGACTGCAAAAAACTCACTGATTTGACATGCCAGTATGTAGCAAAACACTGCTCCAAGCTACAAAGACTCAATTTAGATAGTTGTGCGGTGATTACGGATCAATCGCTCAAGAGCATTAGTGACGGCTGCATGAATCTCACGCATATCAATGTTAGCTGGTGTGGCAACATCACCGACAATGGTGTGGACGCATTGTCCTATGGGTGTCCGCGCCTGCAAAGTTTCACAAGCAAAGGATGTCGGCAGGTAACGTCGCGCGGGCTGATGTCGCTCGCGGTGCGCTGCCAGCAGCTGCAAATGGTGAACATTAAGGCCTGCAGTAATGTGCGTGATGATGCTGTGTGTTTCCTGGCGGAGAAATGTAGCAATCTTCATTACCTCTGCCTCTCAGAGTGCGCTCAGCTGACCGACGCTTCCTTGAACGCCCTGGCACAATTTTGTCCTTATTTATCTACTTTGGAAGTTGCGAATTGCTCACAATTCACTGATGTTGGTTTCCATGTTTTAGCAAAGAATTGTAGGTACTTGGAGAAGATGGATCTCGATGAGTGTGTGCTCATTACAGACCACACGCTCATTAACCTAGCCATGGGATGTCCCCGAATTGAATATTTGGTGAGCTGACCTTATTGCAGATTGTAAACCTCTTTATGCGACATACTTTTTAGACGCTATCACATTGTGAATTGATTACTGACGAAGGGATACGGCATTTATCTACATCGCCCTGCGCTGCTGAGAATCTGACTGTTTTAGAGTTGGACAATTGTCCTTTAATTACAGACGCATCCTTAGAGCATCTTACCTCCTGCCATAATTTGCAACGGGTCGAATTGTATGACTGCCAACAAATCTCGCGTGTAGGAATTAAACGACTCAGGGTGAGTTCTTTTCGATTTTCGCCTTTGTTTCATGACGCCAGAGTGAACACAAACAAAACATGTGTGTTTTTAGAGCCATTTACCCAATATTAAAGTGCATGCATACTTTGCCCCGGTGACACCACCCCAGACTGCAGGTGGTACTCGCCAGAAGTACTGCCGCTGTTGTGTGATTATTTGAAAGAATCAAATATGTATTCATTGTTGCATAAAGTTATGTCACATTGTTTTTATAATCATTATAAACGCGAATGCCATGTGCAACATATATAAATCATTCACGCAGATAATGAACGGCTTACTTAAGAACATGTAATCTAAGAATTTATAAAATGAATGTACAGTATATGTTATGCAGAGATGGGACAGAGATATGAAATAAAAATGTCACATTACTATTATTAATGTTTTTATACTTTAAAATTTCATACTTCATTTCTTATACTGCAGAATTGATGTTGAAGGTGTTTTCTTACTATTCATTTTCTTATGACAAAAATCTATTGTTATTTGTGTTTATCACTTTACATTTTTAGTGCATTCATTCTATCATATATCAAAGAGTAGGTTTGTTTGGTTGTAACTTTTGATCTTTTCTAGACTTACTTAATTTTAAATATATTTTCATTTACAGGAGAATAGTTCTTCTCAGAACTACTACCACACATTTCCTGTATGTATTTTCATTTTACAGGAAAACAGTTCGGTTTCGAATTACTAATGACATAATTTGCAAAGTTCATTCATTATTAATTCTGCAATAAAGTACACGTTAACGTGGGATGTTGTTTGTATCGATTTCATAGATTTGTAAGTATGAATATATGTGATTACCATTGGGTCCGCATGAGGCTTGGCGGTCTGCTAAGCTCAGTCCCTGGTTGGCATGCGGGAGACTGTTGGTTCGATCTCTGCCTTGGGATTGTTTTTAGACCAAATTCTGTTAATACCGAATTACATTGAGGTGTATGCAGTCTTCTATTAAAAGAATGTAAATCAGAAAAATTTAAATATCCGAATTGGTTGCCTACAGTTAAAAAAGACTTAGAAAAATTTCCTCTTATTTTAGTTTATTTTTAAATCTAAAGTAATAAGTATATTTGATGTTTCCATCTACGTAGTCAGTGATATGGCTTGGTGGTGTGAAGGTAGTCGTGGTAACCCAGGGGTTGTGGGTTCGATTCTCAGCACCGGTGAGGGCGTTTTACAGAAACTTCTAATGACGTAGAGCCATTGCAACTTGCCGTACAAGATGGGTCTTCGCCGGCTCTGCCGGCGAAGACCCATCATATAATGACTTCGCCGGCTTCGCCGGCGAAGTCAT
>JAODGC010000004.1:855389-866418 GCA_027574925.1 Ecitoglossa quadriceps | reverse complement strand
CAGATTTTATGACGAGAGGAAGTTTACTTTGTTTTCCTTGGAATATATAATTAGTTTGTTGAAATATATTTAATATATTATGCACAAAGTTCGGTTCAACAGCGTTAACTATAACAATAATAGGAAGAATATTCTCTACTTAATAAATTCAAGATGATGATCCGTTCGGCGTGCAACTTTGAATGCGTGTCGCGTGCGGAATGCGTAGGTTTTATACAAACGCAAAGTAGTGGGGAGAAATGGGTGGAGCAATCGAAAGTTCTGCCACACTGACGGCGCGTGGCGTAGCGGCAGTGTCTCAATTTCAGTTTGAGTTTATTGCCGTTAGATAGATCTGATTTGATTTCAAATTACTTATATTGTACCCAACAAAAACTAATTGCGAATATTCCTATAATTTACAAAATATTTGTAATTACATCATATGTACCTCTAAATATTATTACTTTATGTACTAACAAAGTTAATCAAATTCTACCTAAACCCACTCTATGGCCTTCGAAAAGCAAAAGTCTTCCAATACACTCTAAAGCCTAAGAAAGAGCTTTGACTCATTTTCATTATATAACATTGCGCAGTGTCTCCAACAACATAAGCCAGCCGACCAAAGTAAACTTCTTATATTGAGCACTTGATCTCATGTTGGTTTGTTCAAGTTGCCGTACCGGTGTAAGCTTCACACTTCATTTGCCAAGTGTGCCCGCCGTGTGCCGCACCAAGAAAACAATCTTCGGCGCGTTTGTCCTTATCATACGCCAACGGACACTGTTTACCAGCGGCACACCGACAACTGGAGTAAAAGTATTATGACTATTCGCAGGGCACCAAAAAACCGCCGTCTTCGGCGACTAGATGGTTTGCGAACCGTGACTGACTTGGATGCCGGTTTATTAATAAAGGAGGCGTTAGAGTATGGCCAGACTTTCGATTAGATTATGCTGTGGTGAAAAAAATGTTGGCTAAGTTGGTTTGATTGCAATTGGTTGGAAATGTGTTTAGATGGATTTAGAAAAAAGATTGCAGGTTATTTAATGTGGTAATTTCAATAATAATGTAATGATTTAGTTTTAGAAAGGATTGCAGAGATTAGATGGTAACTGAAAAAAAGAGAGGATAAGGAATTAGGGAGATATTTATTAGAAGAGAATGGAGCGTTGAATGAATGTCCTGTGCAATATAAAAAGGTGCAAAGAGAAGTTCAGAAACATACAAACACAATTCGAAAATATCTACTTTATAATTATATTAATATACAAAAGAAATATTATTAAGTTGGAAGCATTAAAAATGTGCATATGTTGTTGCTGCGGCAGTTGTGTCTCGAATGAAGCGTGCTTGCAGTTCTCGTCGTTGTTATATAAGAACTGGAAATGGTGGGGATATTGCAACCTCGACGCGTGTGATACCTCGTCTCTCCCCTCTCATTTCTAACCATCGTACCGTGTCCTCAATGCCGTTATCATATTGCAATGTCATACCTACCTAAATTAAGTGCTCTTGCTTCAGAACTTAAATATCAAGAATTCAGACATATAATAAAACTGCATAACTTTGTTACACTTTTTAATAGCCAGCTGATTAAAACTACCATTAAGTCAGTAAGTAACGAAACCGAAAAATATGACATAACCGATTACACGAGCATTATTTAAGTAGACGCATGGGCCTGTGTTTTTTAACATTTTGGGCAATTTTTACAGCACCATGGTGCGGATGGCGGCTTCATTTTTCCTATCTTTACATGCATCATGGTATTGTTTGCTGAATAAAAAGCGCCGCCGCACTAACGTTCATCCACGCTAGACTGCCAGTGCATGCTCTAATTATGCGATGCGTTATGTAAACTATAAATTATCATGTAAATTTTAGCGTCTATCATTATATTAGAAAATGTAAGAAATTAATTTAAACTAGCCACAAAAAATTAAGTTGGTAATATCATCTTATGTATAGGCAAGTAAAAAAAAAATAAAGCAAATTTAATTTTGATTATGGCAACTTATCAAAAGCAGACTACACTTTAGATTAGTCTAGGTATCCTGTATTAGATATGATGGTTTCGTCCTATTTCCACAACTTACAACACACATTTCAATATGTAATCGTAGTAATCGTCGGGCCAAAAAGAATAATCATCAGATTTAATGTCAGCCTAGAAATTTAGACTGGTATCTTGAAGTCTCCAAGTTAGGTACGTGGCTTTCATGTGTTGTCGAATGACATTATCCCTCCTAAAATACATAAATTTCAAATGTGCGCATAAATATGCATCGCGCAAACGCGCTGAGCGAACATCAACGCGAGAATGTGTTTTCACTTTCGTTTGATGACCTGGTTTAAGTTACATCTAGAAAGTCTACAAAATGCGCGTGCAAACACAAAAACTGCGAGTTGCAAGAGTTTAGGTTAATAGGCTTAGATATGCAACCAAAGTAGCAGTGCACATATAAACAATACAACACAAATTGCATACCATCAAATCTCTCATCTAGATGATCTAGTTTCAGATGGTTTAGATCTTATTGTTATCACTATAGTGTCTACTGGATTAATATGGTACATTTTTAATTGAAAGCAAAGTGTGTGATGTGTATCTGTATTAATTTATGTCATAGTTGTAAGTATATATTATTAGTGTATGCAGGTATTTGAAGATGACGTTGGTGTTATGTGGGAGCGTCATGTTTGTGACAGTACTGTTGTTTAAAACGAATGAACATTTTAAATGGTTTTTTGCTTGTCGGTTTGCGTAAGAAGCAAAGTGCGTTCGGCAATTATTGTATTTACCAAGATTGTTGAGATTCTTATTGAATGAACATGGAAAACACCGATGTTATATAGGTAGCTACATTTTCATACATTGCAAATGTCATTCACAATTTTAATTTGTAATTCCTTGTCATAGGTAAGTAAGTTGCTGAATTTGTTATTATTTTCATGTATGATAAGCTACGTTTCAAATGTTAAGTTCTATTAACGCGTTAAAATATTACATTTTAATTATGCTAATTAATTGGAAAAATGTCAAGACAATTTTAATTTATTTCCAGTTTATGCGGAAACGGATTTTTGAAATAACTTTTTGTGTTTGAAAAGTAATTACTTCCAACATAAATAGTCTTTTAAAATTATTAATGAATAGTTGTTTTCTGCAAGAATTATTCTGAGAATATAACAATCCTCCCGAAAACTTGTACTCAAAGTGAAATTTCCGATCTTTATTTTCTATCAATTTGGTAGAAAATTGATGTCTCTTTTAAACGATTCTTAATCATTTATAATATAATAATCTAAACTATGACATAGATAATAATTACAGCAAGGTCAAATTTTAAATTTAATTTCTTCCAAGGTTCTTAAACATTAAGTTAACATTATTTCTTATAAATTCTCTGTGTCCGCTTCTACTCTTTGAACATTCCCTATTATCTATTTTGTTGTAAACAATCGACAAGTGTAAATCTCGAAAAATTCCTTCTTCTCTTCTATGAAATTCTTTGTCATAGCTATGATGACAATGCGTATGAAAAGCAGATTAAGATTGTCTTGTTTTTGTCTAAAAACGTCCAGCCCGAAAAGCCGCAAGAGCGGTAGATTTAAAAAAACGAGTTTTCCTAGATGGCGGAGCAATGGCCGGCAACGACGTCCACCAAAATGCATCGCTTGATACTCCTGGGGCCGCCCGCCCGGAGCCGACGGATCTCAATCCACCAGTTTAATGTACGCCTAGCACTCCTAGGAGCTTTCGGCTGGCCACCAGTGGTGGGGGCAGCGCTGGGCCACTTTCACTAGATTCTAGGTTATCCACGTGTCGTCGAGTTTTTTAATCTTATTTTTAGTGAACATTCTTATTTTAATCTCGCGCGCCAAGCCGAATTGCATGTACCCGGACGAAGCTGTTTTTCTTTATCGTTTCGCGGAAAGAAATTTGAAGCAAGAAATTTTCACTCGGGAAGGAAAAGAAGAAGAAATGAATACACTTATTATATATGTTGGGTATTTGTTGATTGCTTAATGGATAAGGGTAACATAGGTGAATACATATGTAATCAGAGTTATTGGTTATGGCGTGAAACGCAGAATTGATAAGTCACTGATATTGATGACGTTGGTGGAGGAAGAGTGAGAGAGACAAGGGCTTAATACGAAAAACACAAAAAGACGTCATGAGGGGTCAAGAGTTTAACGCGTCAGTGGCAGCGTTTGCCTTCAAATGATCGATAAATTAAAAATATGTTATAAACAATTTCGAGCGAAACTAAACTGCCGAAAAGATTTTGTTTACAGTCACATCATAGTCATATAAATCAACAAATACAAGAAATTGTTTTAAGAAGTAGAAACAATTAGAAAGGAAAAATGGGTTATTCTTGGTTTGCATCTAATAATACTTTGGTTATTGCATTAATTTCAAGTGCCTCCACAATTTATCTTAGAGGAACTGAAATAAAATCTTTAGAGATCCTTAATTGCTTGTTTGACTGTCAAGAACTTTCTTTATTTTGTTGTTTTTGGAATACATAAACTCGTGGACTTCCGGCATTATAAAAGATGTGCTAATCGGTTTTAGTTAAAAATAAAGATGACAAATTGTTTTCTATTTCATAATTTAGTGGCTGATACTTTTCAGTATACTAAAATACAATAACATTAAACAGTAATTTGTAGTTGAAAATTTGTAGTATAAAGCATTCTTCTTCTTAATTGATTTGAACTTGTTTATTGGGATATTTTCAAAAAAGTTTTTACTTTCGCTTAAGAAAAGCACATGCTAAGAGCTTCACTCTTCAATAGACATCTAAAAATGATTTATTATTTAAGGGTTTATCACAATAAAATATACAATTAAGAAAATACAACATTTCATCATAATTTTCTTTCCAAAGTATACAATTTTTTTTTAAAAATGCACCAAACTTCTCTTACTATATTTCAACTTCCCCATAATTTCATTTCCGCTGTGAAAATAATCAAATAATTTTTTTACTCAATCCTCGATTTTTGGAGTAGACAAATACGTGCCAATGTTACTCTAATTTGTTGCATTACTATCAATGCCTACTTTCACAAGCAATGCGTAAAATTCCCATCGCTCCGATTTGCTTAAATTACGCAGCATGTCAAGAGAAGTCGAAAAATTGATAAGGCGTGTGCGGTGATGAGTGTTTGCGCGTACTTGCAGTATGTGTGTGCTCTCTCCGCACGCATCGCACACGTTTGTTTATTCTTGAACTTTTGATCTCGCACACATGCGCTTGCACAGAGATAGTAGTCGTGCGGGATTTTTTCTATTTTAGGCATAGTATACTACGAGTAGTGAGTGATAAGGGACGCACTTACAAGCTACACGCAATGATAATCATTTCAAATAGACAAATCGTATCAGTAACTCCTAAAAACGACTAACTTTAATAGAAGGAAATATTAAAATATAGTCGTTGTTGGGAGTGTTGCAGTTACAACCAAAGAGAGGTTTGCATTCTCCGGAACAAATGGTCCAGCTACCGGGTAGCTACCAGTAGAAGATCAAACATGTTGACGGTCTATGTCCAGATAGCAATAAGGTCACACCACAAAACCCTACACCCAACATCCGGGAACAAAAGGAGCTAGGATTTCGAACGCATTTATTTACTAATGCCATGTTTCATAGTCAAATTCCCATAGATTCAAGATGTCGATTTTGTTCAAATGCTAAAATAACAAAATAAATTTATCGTGCAGTGTACTTGTTACCCATGCCACTTTAGAACAACACCTTACACTGCATCCCTGTTAATAATCATGGTAGTTATTAAAAATGATTAAAATTGAGGAATATATTTTACTGATTAAAGTCGCAGCAGAATTCAAACCCATCTAAACCCCCACTCCTTCTAAATATTCCATTCAGACCTTGCCACCCACATTAAATCTTGAGCTTAGTTTTTGGTAAACATGAATTCATCTTGTATTTGAATTTAATTGGAACATATTGTCCTAACCTCAAATATCATTGTACCTTAATGGAATAGTAATAATTTTTGTTATTCACATTCCTCTCCTGATTTCTTGCATTGTTGTTAATATCTGAAGTGCGTTACAAATGCGTGATATTTAGCTTGTTATATATGTTAGTCTTTTGTTATTGTTATACCTGACATAATGGACGTTGTGGAATTTTACCGCCGATATGCCAGGCTCTATTTCAACCAGATGCATTATACTCTTCTATCTCCCACAAACACATGCATGTGCAAACACACGTTCACACCTGGGCTGATGCAGCATGCACAGGTAAGATTTACAAAAAAAGGTCAACAACCGTCAAGGTAATGCAAGGTAAAAACTCTCTCCCGTGCATTTTATTGATGCTGCACAAGAACTTGCATAGCAATCATTTACTATCAGTCTTAGGAATAAATTAATTCATTTCAATATATTACGTTATCTAATTAAACAGAGCATATGCTAAATTTATTGCAATTGCTAATAAACAGATGAAAAACAAGGTCTTCTGTCAAAACCTAACCAAATTTAAATTCCTTATATTTTAATTTGACACTTTCCTTGTGTAATTAATTATAGCATATTAATATATGATTTATTTTGTTGTATTAAGACAACTTTCTGTATGTGTTTGTTTTGAAGGATTATAAAATGTAAACTAACTATTAATTTAAACAAATAATGTTTCTATATAAAATGAGTATTTAAAGTAATAAACAATTTATTTATGCGTAAAAGCAAGCTAATCTTTGTTCCCCGAGATAATGACCAAAGCAGCCTAGTAAACTTCATGATTTAGCCTTCTGCTAGATGCAGGAAGTCGACTGATATATAGGTCAACCACAGTGCACATTAATTTTCTATATGCACACATTGAAAACGCCTGCTTTAGTTGACCGTCTGTGATCACGAGATCATCAAACATCAAAATCCTCATCAAATTTTCCTTCTTGAACATACCCAGTAAAATTACTCAGTTAATGTCTTTGGTTGATTATACTTACAAAGTGTTTGATATTCATCGTTTGAGATGTGTAGTGAAAAAGTGCCAAAATAATTAATTCTATTAATATCCTTCAGTTGGAATGAGCTATTTTTCTAGACCAAAGAAAAAGTTGAAATAAATGCCTAACCACCTTCAGCAGTAAATCAATAAATTCATGCATTTAGTAACATTCCACAAGCAATCTAAGTATCTGCCCTCCAATATTATCCAAACCTGTAATTTCAATACTCCTAGCGATTAATTAATAAAAAACTATTAAATATGTTTAAGACACCTAATCTAATCGACTAATCAGTTGTATTTACGCTGGTGTATGTTGAGACTGCGTTGTAATAATTGATTCGTTTTGTAAATAGAATGCAGGCGAGGATTATAATTAAATGAATTTACGACTAGTCTCTTCCAGTAGTTTTCTACTAGCGTTATAAGTTACTAACAATATAAAGTTGCGTTGGGTTAATGACAAGTATTTTGTTTAAGTGCGCATGCAAAATTTGTTTCGTTGACTTCATCCGCGTGCGCGCGATAAACAATAAACCAAAAACATTCGTACACACGCAATGCAACTTGTTTGGATGTACTACTTGATTTTTTGAGGCAGGCACTGATATCATAATAGATGTAAATGGAATAATTCACCACTAATACACAAGATATAAGTAACTAACAAAATTCGATTAGCAAGAATTGTCTGAATTGATGATAAAAGTAAAGTAGGTTACAAGCAAAGACTAAATTCATAAGCGAATTTTCAAGCTTTTTTTTAATTTGCTGCATCATGGCTGCACTGTTACGCATCCTGCAGGATATTAACACCGACGAGTACGTAACTTTATTGTACTGCATCAATTACCATGGTTATTCGGAGTTATTGGAAATGGGTCCAGTAAGAATATATATTGCAGTAGGATTTGAACGCGTATCCCTGAAATATATGCTTAGAAACAAAAAATGCAAAACCACTTAGACTGCATTAAGATGAGTTTACTTTAACATCTTTTGAATATTTGATTTTGTAGAAATGTTTAGTTTAGTTCACACTATCCACGGTGGTGACGCGACCATCGGTGATTTGTAACATCAGCGAGGTCGCGCGATAATTCACGACCTTGGCGTCCGTGACGCGAGCGCCACAAAGCCACCGTGGTCTAATGGCTGCGAATCCTGGAAACTGTATGACAGTCGACACCCAACCACCGCACAAGAAACATCTATTGCAAGGTACTCTGTTCAAAAAGAATTTCATATCTTATCATACACCATTAGAATCACTTATCTCTCATACCAAATGCAACTCAACAACACAGGTTCCATAAGTAATAATAAGCAAGCAACACCACACCTTTCATATAAACCAAGGCAAATCAACTCTCTACAAAAAAATACAATATATAGAAGGTAACATGTCCAAAACATCACTACAATACTAAATACTCACGAAGTGTCAATGTCAACTCATCTCAATATAATTAATATCAGATACTTTGTAACCACGATCGACCAAACTCTTAGATAGACCTTTCATATACTTAAAGATGTTAGAAGCGTATTTGTAAAATTGCGCATGCGCCAAATTGAATTCAGTTTAAATTGCAAACTGTTTGGGTGAAAATCATAGCAATTATTTTAACATATGTGGTTATTAATTACAAATTAATATTTTAATTAATCTTGAGTTTAACTGAATTTTAAACTCAAATTTGCAAGTTTTACTTAAGATTTACTTTGTACATTATAACATCCTGTCGTAAATTGCGTGTGATCCTATCAATATTTTAAATATTATATTGTACCCAATGAAATAAATCCGCTAAATCAATTAATAAGAATAAATTTCTCTTTTTTAATTTACTCAAATGCTGTTTACAATTTTGTTTTTTTATTGACATTATGTATATCCTGTAATATTAAAACTCCATTACCATATTCATATGATGGTGATTATGTAAGACGAAGAAGTTAATCATCCAGTTTGGCTCTGGTAAGGTGGAGGCGCGCGCGCGCGAAATGAAGAAGGAGAACACAAAGCGCCCGCTTGTTCTGCTCCTACTTGCCAACTTACCTTGGCACACATTTACTAAGCAGATCCATGCGAGCGGTAAAATACCGGGTTACATAAGAGAAGAGTATTTTCTATTATTTTTGCTTTTGGAAGCTGTGTACATATTGGAAATTTGAACACGTAGACAGTCATACTTCAACCTACCTACAAGTCAAATAGATATCAACATTAGTTAACATTACAGTTAAATGACACATGTGCGGTGCTGCGCATGCGCCAATTCAAATTTACCGCTAAGATGTGAATATTGTGAAAACAATGGGATTGCTAAGGTTCCTATTTTTAATATCTTTATTTTATTGCATTAGGCATATGCTGATAAGTATAAAATGTTTATTTGTATACAAAATAATATTTTATCCACTTGTAGTTTTTCATAAAAAAAAAACTACTAAATTATCATGCCAGCTACATTATTCTAATAAGTATAAATCTAAACTGGGATGTTGAAAAATCAATTTGATCGTGCGACGAATAACTAATTCGAAACAGGAACTTTGTGTTTGAAGTTCGCGCATGCGCAACTTCACAGAATAAATTTAATTGTAAACTCATTTTCTCCAAATAGCAATAATTTCATTTCTTGCAAAATAAACAAACTAAATTTGGATCTTATTAAAAAGTTTTCCTTTTTATAATAAATTGTCTTACTCTTTCATTATCCATTGTTGTGCCAAATTAAATTCTATATACAATTCTTAATAATCTCCTCTAATTTCCAATTTGTATACTCACCTACTTCAATTTTAACATCATCCGCATTAATGTCTTGTTAAACCATAACACTTGCTTAAGTTGCGCTCATTTCGTCTAAATTTTCCGACGTACGGAAGTACGTTCCGTACGTCGGTAGTTGTTTAATAACAACGCATTTCTTTCTCATCAAATTTATTGTTACGCTACCGGTGCTGAATCTAGGCAACAAAATTAAAGGCGTTACATGGACTCTGGTCACATAACATCCGCACGCACTGCGTTCATTGTTTATTGTTACACCGCCCACCAAAAAATTGCATAACGCATTCGTACAGTTTTACGCACCTAGGACACCTAGGAAAGTTGCAACTGACATAGAGAGCACCTTGAAAAGGTGTTGAGAAGGTCCATATTTAATGTAGTCACTTGCCAGCTTAAATTCGCTTAAATAAGTTGAAGATAATTTTGCAAACGATGCCCAAAGTAATAAAATTGACTCGAATTGTGTATATTATTTACGTATATTTATATTAAACTAAATGAAATCCACTAAAATGGTAATAAAGTTGATTGCAACTTTGTTCTGTTATCCTTAAGTCTTATTGCAGTTAAATCATGGCATTTCCTTGAATTTACATTTTCCAACTAGTTCGTTTAGTCAAGAGTAATCCTGCGTTGTTAACTGTCGCCATAAAAAAGCTCCGCTTATAAATAACAGTTGCAGGCGTTGAGATTTTGCCAACCTGTGTGCTGTTTCTGCCAAAAAGGTGCTGGACTTATCTGAAAATCAACTCTGTGTCTTATTAACTTCCGATAATATCCCTACTGCAAACTATTTTTTCCTATACTTACCAATTATGTAACATGTATTGTTGGTTTACACGCGAGAAATTATTTCTCAAACAAAGCGGATCTAATTAAGCTTTCCCTTCTTATCCTTGAATGCATTTGAAATGAGAGGGATGATATACGATGCATGCGCATGATTATAATTGCATGATCATACAAACAATCAATTAAGGTGTTTATTAATATATGCAATTATTCCGTGTGGTGGGCAAAAGGAGCTGAATAACACATATGGGAGCGACGTTCGATATTAATAGCGCGAAGGACGCTGCTTGACATTGAGTATCTCGTGTGTACGGAACGGTACCCTGAATTTGTTGTGCTCTGGTTATTTCCGGACTTAGCCTGCGACACATGTATTGCGATTAAGTCACCTCCGAGTGCATTAGATGCATTCATTACGAAATTTACTCGAACCACACACCACA
>JAODGC010000004.1:829984-845636 GCA_027574925.1 Ecitoglossa quadriceps | reverse complement strand
TGGTAAAATACGATTATAGGAGATATTTATAATGTTTCAGTTATGTTCTGTAACAATAAGTAAAGAACAAAGTTTTGTTATAACTAACCTAATTTATTCCAACCTAACTTATCCCTACAGTAGTCTAAAGCTCCCCAGTTCTAAATATTTTGATTAAACCATCAACGTTACTGTTTTTGATGGCATTTCTACAGAAGCCAATCATATTAGCTGCTTTGATTCCAACTCTAAGTCGAGTTGACTTTTGAAGAATTGAATTGATCAACTTCATTATCTCCACTCCTTCGTTATAATTCTGTAAACGTATGTTGTAACCATTGATCAATTCTTTGTTGATATTGTTCAAGGCATTGTAGTAGAGTGGGACCTGATCAGGGGCGTTGATCCTGCTATCTTCACCTCGAATGATAAACCCTCTGATCTGACCCAATCTATCTGCAATATCAGTGTTTAGACGAACTCTAGCTTCTTGAATTTCGTTGAGCTTGGTGAGATATTCACGGATTTTTGATTCTTCTTCCGGAAAATGAGCAGTAGACTAGAAATTTAATTGGTTAGCAAGGAATTGAAGTACTTGGCCGGTATATTCTACTTCTAATTGTTCAATGTTGATAAATGACGCCAGTGATTGTATTAAATCCGCAGCTAGATTTAAGTTATCAGTACAAATTACTGCTTTGCCGGAAATATCAAACTGCATCTCCAAATCGCTGTTATCCCTCAAGCATCTAAAATGTATCTTCAGATCCGGCGTGAACTCAAACTCCACATCCTTTCTCAGCAGGAAATTCTGATTAACCCACATACAAATCCGCTGCAGGCGTTCGTTGATCTTAAACTGGACATAACTCTGTGCCGCACAAGGTTTGTTTTCCATTAGGGCATACATCGAGAAGCGTGGCAGTTGGCGCGTCACCTCAAACACGTGGAACTGGCTGCTGTTTGGAAAGCCAACCAATGCCTAAAAGCAATCATAAATCACTCACGAACAATATAGGCTGAGTCCGTGGAATCGGACGTGTGTACGTCAATTAAGATTGTTTATTGTCGGCGGGTGCTAGCAAGTGCTACCTTGAGATGAATGTCAACTGGATTATCCTTCGGTGGGTGTAAGCGCACGTACAGCTCGCTAGACAATTGACTTTGATGTGGGTGGACTACGTACGTCTCGCCTTTGAAAATTCCCTCAGCAAACACGATGACGGCTTTAATTATCGTCTGATTGTTGGTTGTTATGTAAATCTCCACGTAGCTCTAAACACGAAGGGACCATCGTGACAAGCGATTTGTACGCGATTACCATAAAGCAATTGCCAAGCAGGTTGATAACTCACAGATTCCTTGTGGTTGTCAGCGGTAGAGATTGCAATCTGAAGGCGGGTATTGGCTGGGATTACATTGCCCATTTCGAGGTTCTCACCACGTTTGTCTAGCTCATCATTGACGCGATTATTGTTTTCATAGTGTTTGAGTTCCATGAGGAGCGTCTGCTTCTGGGCGAGAAGATCTCGGACTGTTTCTTGTTCCAGACCAGCTCCAGGTGCAGTCGACATTGATTTAGTAGTCGTATATCCTCTAACTACAACAATATCACAATAATATTATCAACACATGTGTTTTAATATTGGGGAAGGGGGGGGGAGGCGGAGGCGGAAGGTTACCTTCTCCATCAGTTGAAACGCAAATAAGATCAGCTCTTCCAATGGATCTGTAGTCCCCTTCTGCAATGCCAGCACAACCATGGTTTAAGGCGTCTTTAAACAAGACCTCACCAGTTTTAATTGATCTACAGTCGATTTTACCACTGGACCAGCCTGTAATTAACTGGGGACTGCCTTGACCAAGAAGATCATAACAGAATATTGAGATAGCGAAGTTTTTTGACTGGAACACATCAACATTTGTTTCTTCTAATTTAATGTTTTTACACCATTGGTACCTTAACCCGCCAAAGTCTAACATCCTGTTCGTATACACCAACCGTACCATTTGCAATAGCATAAGCAAACCTATTCTCTGCTAGGGCTACCAACGCAGTCACCTTTTCCGTCTCTATCTGCTCAGCAATAACCTGATCGCCTTTAAACACGCGCATATTAAAATCCGCCGAGCTTACGACCAGCTGAAATACAATTCATCAATTCATTTGCCGGCATTGCTACTTGTACGTGCTTGATTACCTCATTGTAACCATCTTTATTATAGTCTAAGAGAATAAGAGACGTCACCACATCGCCAATGGCGACCCAAAAAATCTCATTGCCCGTGTGGTCGTAGCCATGAATGGTCGAATTGCCGCCAGCCAAAATCATTGGCAGTTTGTTATCGCTGAAGTGGCCCAATGCGATTGCCTTCACGCCGTCAACACACTCTTTGTACAAAATATCTTTATTGTCGTGCACGTGATAAGCCAGCAAATGCGTTGGAGTGCCTATGAAAACAGATGCAGAAAATGGGCGCCGTTATCGTGGATTTAGGAAAGTAGAGCAGAATGGAAACATGCACAATGCAGCAAATGTGAATTAAAGATTGTAAATTATGATTTCTTCTTACCGATGACTAGGATATCTTTGTCTTCGTGGGGAAGTAATACACCGGCAGCGATTGCAGTGATTGACTGATTAATGTTCAGCGTGGCAATTTCACGATTCGTTTCTGACCATACGATCCGCCCGCTTATCACCGATGTTTTCCGGTGCGGACTATGAATCAGCACCTGGAAGTGAAGCAATCTTCATTTCGGTAATTGTTGAATTTTTCTTCGAATGAGCTAACCTTATCAGCCAGAGTGGCGGCGGTTAAACACGGATGTGTGCCATCGTATTTGCCAATGGTGATAAGGCCCGGAATGATTTTATAGTTGAGTTCCAAGGTGAACACTGGTCTAATCGCCTTGTCCATTTCAATAATCAAAGCACTTGCTACTTATCACAATGTGCACCTTGAAGGGACTCGGCAAACAATGCTGATACTGCACAGCTCACATAACTAGTTTTCTGTTGTGACTGTGAAGAAATTCGTTTTGTTACCATAGCAACACGCTTGAAACTTGATGTAAAATAATTGTATATTTAAAGAGAACACACTACAAGTACAATTAACCTACTTAAATACAAATTGCATTTGTTTCATCTCACTATAATGTGATTAGTATTTCATTTTTGGCAGTTAATTCCATAGCGTTCTAATAAATCCATCAAAAAAAAAAATGAACACATTATGCAATAATCTTAACTAATCGGCATTAAATATCAAAATAAATAAAACGTTTCGTGCATCAAACTTAAGTTCTGCGCTGGGCAATTTCTGGCAGGACGCCCAGCACGAATGATTCGATGTCGCATTCGTTCGTCCCACGAACAATTCGGAAGTATCCATTCTCACCCCATTGTGGTCCCCATGAGTTGGCTACTTTCTGTTAAGAAGAATCACACAATTGCACACATATGTTCTATTCCAATTCAATCTGCATACCCAATACTTTCTTCTTCCAGTATAACTGTACTCCTCACCCCACCCAACGATTCGCACACTATGGTAGCCTGTCCGGTCACTGGTCGCGAATTCAGTATGCTGATAGATTCCGCTCTTGTAGACGAAGAAATCATGGTAGACCTTAATTGTCGCTGCGAGCAAACAAAACAAATTAGGTCATTGCAGTGTTCAATGATGACATCAATCAAGGTGGTACCTTGAACTGGTCCAGTTGTCATGATTTCATACATGATATCGGTTTCATTGCCGAGCCGATAGGCTGGGCCCACGCGGTAGTAGCTTTTTCGGTCCACGTGCGTTGGAGGTGTGCATCTTGCAGTGAGAAGGTTGCCCCGACGTGGCAGGTAGCACTTTTCAGTGCGGGCTTGATAACGAAGGCATTTCTCATCAACAATGCTGCGCAAATCAAACATCTTTTAAGAATCCTAAAAGTGACGGTGTTAGATTGGTTGCATACCCAAACTTTCTAAAGAACTGCCAAGCTCTATCAAGATATCCTCCATTACAGCTTTGTTGCCCTCGGTTATCACAATTCAGCAAATGTTGTGCACTCAGAATAGGCTGTTCTAATCCCTTGGAGATGATCGCATATCTATCAAGTGTTTTGTCTGGTGTTTTTACATTGAAATGCTTGAATGTTGTGTCATTTACCTATCTGATGCCACGGCAGTCGTAGATAATGCCCACGATGAACCACACCAACCTTGATCTTGCACCAAGGTGATCTTTCCCGGCCACATTTCCTCGGCGTCGAATTGCATAGGAAGACTATCGGAGTCATAGATTCTCTTAACTGGACTCATGTGGAGGACAAATCTTTGTGGTTGCAATGTTCCTAACCTATAATGAGATCAAAATATACATCACCAAGAGGTGATACCCGCCGTACCAATAATTTGATAAACTCTCACCTTAGAGTGATACCATCAGTTAAAGTCCTCCCCCAGAATTCTGAATGATTTGATGCTTGCCATCCATATCTACCCGACATTTGGTTAACGCCATTAACCACATCCGAGTCGATTAAACACTTGTGGGTTTCGCACAACAGCTCGACATCATTACCAACTTTACTACATTTGCTATACAAACAATCATCAAACATTGCAAACTCGTAAATTCCTGCGGTTCTCACTTATCTACCATATCTACAACTCACCATGTGTTACAATTCTCCCTAACTGTTTCGCCAGGATAAACAGATCTACCATGCTGATGACAGTACTTCTCCTCAATTGGAGCTGCCCCTAAGCAGAATGTCCTGTAATCTGGGCAACAATCATCATTCTGGATTCTATCGCAGAATTCATCGCAGTAACACATTGTTCCGAGAATGGGAGCTGCGCATTCATCTTGGCGGCCATTACAGCACTTCACTGCTGCACAATATGGACCAGGGGGTAAATCACCAAAGTCCTCCACGCTCCAAACAAGTGGCAACAGGGCAACCACTAGGAATGCCCAAGAAAAGGACGCCATCTTGAACAAGAAGAGAATGAATCAACAGAAATTCATTTCTTATACTTTCACATATGCTTAGAGAAAAGTTTAGAAAATATTAGATCAATTATAGTAACAGATTAACACAATAATTATCGTGTGTCAATAGAGACGATTTGTTGTTATTGAAACAGCTGGGAGTGAAATTAGTAAACAGAAGTTTCTTCAACTCAAAGTGTAAATTCTTGCAGGATTTCGTAATGTTTATTTAAGTCTGCGTTGAGTCTACTTTATGACATGATAAAATTCACATTTTGGCAGTGGGTAACAATGGAATGATAAATGAAAATTAAGAAATCATACTTTGCTTCCACATACCATCCATCAAGTTTAATGTCAAGGACTTTACATGACATTCTTACAAATAAACACCGTTGAGTTAAGACACCTCGTAAATTCTGATTTTATTTCATTACAATCATAATTTTACAATGTATTTACAATGTTAATTTCTAGTCTTTAGACTCAAGCAGTGCCCATTGCTCCTAAAAAAATCCACTAAATATTGGCTTGAAAAATAAAATTTCATTGTTCTTATCTATTGAGAATGATTCTAACTTATTTTCTAACTGATCCATATTTTTACTTCTTGTAAATATTAGTTTTAAATGATTCTAAAAGCATTTCGAATTTTAAAAAGTGAAGGGAGTGTAAACAAAGTTGCCGACATTTACTCCCGTCAATCAAAATTCATGAATTACGTTTAGCAACAAACATGCATGGAAAGCTCACGCTTGCAGAAACAACTAGTTAATACATTGTTTGCATTTTTTTTAATCTAAAAACCTTTGTTTCAGCATTTAATGTAATTATATATCGTGATTGTAACTTGATAGTTGTGATGAATGATTAATTACGGTCCGACCATCATTTTCCTTGTGTGTTTTAAGCGTTACATTAATATTGTTTGGTTGCATTTTTACAAGTAAAAATAACCTGCTTCTTTTAAAATTTAGGCTAAAAGCTTCGAAACGCTAAAAATAAGTTTGCATTAAAATAGCAAAAGGAGCATGAAACATTTATTTTCGGACATGGATTAACCTAAAATTGAGCATTTCAGCTTTTAATGGCCTATTAATCAATTGTTTGGGAAATGTACAAGTAACCTTGCGTGGTTTTCCTTTTAAGATAAGCAGGCCTGGAATTCAGTTTGCATTGTTTGCAGCGTGGATTTCGAATTATGAAAGGAGGAAATATTTTGTTACGTATTTAACAACCAGAGTGATAAACGTGACTAGAAATTCTCGAAAATACTAATTTCCCTCATCCTGCCAGAATTAATATGGATTAGAAATTAATTTGATTAACACTGGATGCAAAACACTTCAATCATAATAAACGCATGTCGCAGTCATGTTAAAGTTGTTTTTTTCCCAACCAAAGCGAATTCCTACACCATTAATAAATCTGCATTGCAATTATAGCATAATAATTCTTCACATTTGAAATAAATTAATCCATAAACAAAAAATCAGCATCGCAAAATGCATTCATTGACATTTGTGACATTTCACGAGCTGCGTGACGCCGAAGGAATTTATATCGCATTCAATGTCAATGAATGATGTCAACAATTGGAAATTAAATCATCAAAATAAATAAACACGAGGTAAGTGCACATACGACGTACTACAGCGTGTGGAATATTTGCATGCAATGCGCATCAGTAGCCAATTCTAGAGATGAACGTTGTGCACTGAAAGTTGCGTGCCAAATTGATTTCAGCTCGAAATAAGCCATGCACGACGGGCCATAACTCATGCGAGTGCGTTTGAAGTGATTAGTCTGATTGGATTCATCAATTTGTTCAATTCCACCAATTGAACATGCGCTAATCACTAATGTATGCATATTGCACAGATGCTCGCAGCTCACAAAAATGCTTGGCGTTTAACCTTGACTGCTGTTTGGTCTTGTATTGTCTTGTTGATGTTTTGAATGATATAGTCATTCACGCTGCGATGATGAATTAATAGCGCGTTATAATTGAAATTCAATTCAACTTAATCCTATAGACATGCTGGCACGAAACATGATCACACTGTTGATTATGATTAATTTCAAATTGTCAGGGCACAAAAAGTAATGGGTGTGATTTGCATATAGAAGAGTTGTAAATTAACAAGCGCTAATGGCGTTTCAAAAGCACATCTTTATTACGCTAAGTTATAATTGTCATGGGACGTAATCGCATATGGCAAATGTAGAAAAAGGAGGTACAAATAGTTGGTTTATTGTAATCTATGTCAATTAAGCGGTAGTGATAATTAATCACATACTTTGTATTATAAACAGTGTGGGTTTGTATTATTGAAGATTTAAATAATTATCAATTAGAATGTTGTTAGATTGACTTCGTAATACAGTGTGACATTTTAATATAACATGTGTCTTATGTAAACAATTAGTTCATCTAAAATTTGAAATAAATTAGAGAAACTAATCAACATTCTTCTAGGACATTTATCTATTTTAATAAGCTTTCAATGTTTTGAGTGCTTATTCTTACAAACTGCATTTCAATAAAGAATTATAGATTTTTATTTGATTCACGCGCCTTTTCCAGTGTCATATGTAAAGAAGTGTAGCTTTGGTTGCCTATATTTGAACTCTCTAGAAACACAGTACTACCAACTTTATTTAATAAAAACATTACACATTATCATACTATTTAAATGTTTAAAGCCGGCTTAATTTCTAGCCGATTATATAAAATTATTATGAATTCAAATCCGTTGTAGAGATCTCAGCTTAGATTACAGTGCGGTTCGTGTGGTTTTCTCAGTCTCTTATGCTCTTTGCGAGAAAAATAAAATTGTAAATATCATCGCATCGGTAAAGTTAAACACTCAACCAAAATAGGTCAAATCTGGTAACATGGATGACATGGATGTCATTTGCCGCCATTTGATTTTATCACCACAGCATGCATTCTACGCCCGAATGAATGATTCAATTAGATTTCACACTTCTGCGCGGATCGGCTTACGCCAATTAGTTCAACAACAAACTCGCTGCTAGTTTTCGAAATATTTAGCGCATGCAAATCCCATGATGTCATTGTTTGTATCAGAAGACAATCCAACTAGTTAGAAAATAGCATTTAAGAAAGATTTCGCATAGCTTAGTACGATTGCCGTTGTATTCAAATATAGGTCAAATCTTATCACTGCATTACACAGACTCATGTTACTTTTGTGAAATTAATGCAACTGTTAGATGTTTATCTACCTCCACGAGATTGTATACGAAGAAAACTGGTTGATACAGAGAAATGTTGCTCTTAAATTCGTTGTTTTCACTTAATTGGATTTCTTTGCATTTTAAGCACATACCTATTTAGTTGGTTGTGTTGTTCTTAAGGATGAGAGTGATGGTTTCTTGAAATGGTTGTCTCTTGGATGAATACTCTATTTGTTTACGTTCACTTTGATCGTGCCCAACAAATACGAAAACTTGTCACGCCAACCGCCGATATCCGCGCGACCAGATCCTTCCTCGCCAACTAAGGTGCTAAGCTGCATATCGCGCCTTTATATTGCTTACAAATACTACATACACACAATTAAAAGATAAAAATACATATAATAAGCATGCGGCGGCGCTGGCGGTTTACACATTACTCACTGGATTCAATCGGGTCGCGGCCGGGATTGATGAGGTTTTTATCGAGACAGATTGCCAAAAAGTTGCGCACCTGCTGAAGGTGATAATTGACTATGTAAATACAGCCACGCATAGTACACAACTGTGTACACAACATTAGCTTCATTAAATTATTCTCATCAAGCTGGAGGAAAACAACTCAAGTGTGATTTTAGTTTGTAGCTGAATAGAATCAGAAATACAGTATTTGTAAATTGGAGTTGAATTAATACGACTTCAATCTTATCTAAACAAATATTTAAAGTAGTCAAGTTTTTAGTTTACAAGTTATTGTCTTCAATTGATTTTAGGGTGATTTTCACGTCTGATAAGTAAAAGGTGAGCACATTGAGTTGCCTATATTTGTTATGAATTAAATTTCTTTCATTTGAACAAAAACAAATTGTGTACATAACGTGATTCAATTTTTAAATTACGTAATTGGAAGAGTAATGTTTGTATTCTATTGCAATGGGTATTTCATCGATTTCTAGTAAATTGAGTGAATTACATGGGAAAATAATAATGACAAATTTAATCACTAATTACACAATTGCAATCTAGACATATAAAAATTAGAATTTATTTGCTTCATGTATAAATTCCCAAAGTTCAAAACATTTTAAGCTATGAAATACATTAGACCCACAATGTACCAACAGAATTTATTTACATTCATCAAGATAATGAGGTTTTTAAACTTTGCAAAAGTATTAACTTCCTAGTCAAATTCTAGTTAGGGTTTTGTGCACAACAATTCTTGTCAAGCCCAATTTTGTGTAAACCACGTTGTGTCAGAATGTTCGCTGTTTTTCAACATTCAAAAGTGAACTCATCAATAAATCATTGCTGTTCTTACGCCTCAAATGCAAGTTGCCTGTCCTCAAAACAACTGTATATGAATCCATAAATAACAATTTATGTAATTTTATAGGTTAAAACTTAAAATTCGTTTCCACTTGCTTTCCTGCCAGCAGTAAACAACTCTCTGTGTAGTCAGTCAGAGTCCTTCATATAGGAACTGTTTGCTCTTGAAAAACATCTTGTTTGCTTTGTGCCAAGATTCAAATTTATTACAATCGAATTATACGATAGTCTTCACTGAAAGATCATTGAAAATAGGTCAATGAAAATAATACTCTCTTGCACTCTCTGCGGTAATATCCAGATAGATCACTTTGTAGCGTTCTTCTGTTCAAGTGTCTTCTGTTTATGGCGTTATCTGACAAATAATTAACTAGGTTGCTATTGTAACACAGTTGATATGTTCATATTCATAGACTATGATGTGTGAAGTCATGGCTTTGATTCGGTTCATATCTTTAAGGTTTTCTTTGCGTCCAGCACGCATATCGTAATCGCTTTTAATAATAGTAATGACATCGTGACATGTTATGATTTATTGGATATTTTGTCAGTATATCACATTATTAATCATGGCTTAAATATTCATGAAGTGGAAATGAAATCATTTAAATACTCATAAATTTTGGCAGGGAATGTTAATTGGTTTTATTTGCCACGGCTGATGTTATACAATGGGAGGCATTTTGCAGAATCAACCGATGCAGTTAAAATGGGAGTAAACATTACGCCTACATAATGAACTAATCTTAATAAATGTTTATTAAGTATTACGACTCATTGAAGCGATCAAGAATCGTAATTCATGTAATATAAGACGCAATGATTTATATTCGGAAAATAGAAATTTATACTAAGTTCTAGACGATTTTAAAATAATTAAAAGAGAAGATAAAAGTTGCTTGCCGTTGTTTAAAACTTGAAATAACAAAATAAAACTTGGTTTTATGCTAGATGCGACACCTTGTAATGCGCGCAGAAGTAAATAGATTTTCATTCACACGTGCCTATAAGTTACTGTTATGCGTCTATAGATGGCGCATACTAAATTGATTGCGTTTAAATAATTGTTTTTTAGTAATACCCCAAAAGTACAAATTAATTTGAAAACCCCAAAATTTATACTTTGCTTTGTTGTAATTATGAAACATTTCAGTTTCTTGATTTGAATTTGTTACGAATTAATTCTTCTTCAACCTGCTAAACTTCCTGTCAATCATCGTGACTTCAGCAGCTGATGAATATGTCAGTGAGTAATCAGGTAAAAACGCGATCAACGTTTGTAATTGCTAACAACCACTTTCCAGAATACGTAAGCTGAGAACTTGCCAATCATCGTCATGCTTCATTGATAAGACATCCCGCTTTGCCTAACGACACGAATAATGCGTGACGTCCAAGGCCGGCAAATACAGCGAAGACCATCAATTGATCGCGTTCTTTTGCCACCGGCGTATTCCATACGTTTACAACATTAAGTACTCAAATAGATTACCAATTTACTCGGTAGCACTCGTTAATCAGTACACAATCATTTCGTATCGAGTAGCCGGGCGTCCTTGCATTATTTGTTGGTATTGAGTGCATCTCACGATCCACGCCAACTCCACTTAGTTCAATGGAAATGACGAATGAGATAACATCGTATCGAGATTCTAACAGCGCAATGGCATCGAAACTTATTCGTGAGGATGTTAAGACCGTTATCGTCAACACCGGGAATATATTGTCGTCGAATGACATTACGAAGAATCCGGGGCAAAATCCTGCGGAAGAAGTAGGTTTCCTTAGTTTTACTGCTTCAAGTGGTTGCTCATTGTTAGTAATAATGTGTTGTTTATTGCAGTTAGCAGAAGCAGTTGGTTTCACTGTTGCAACCATTGATCCAAACTCACTCACTGTGGACAATGGGGTAGCACATTATGAACAGAATGGATTGTTGGATGATTTGGCAAATGAAGAAATTGAAAACTTGAAAATTGGTATTAAAGTATTTTTGGAGGATGACAACTCAAACTATTTACAGGAAGCTATTGACAAAGGTAAATTGATACTATTTCTACACACCATATTATTCATACAATTGCTTAGTATGAATTTTTTATGATATGCGTTTTTTCCAGAATGTATAAGGTACATAGTAATCTAATCACGTTCATGATATTTATGTTTTAGCATTTACTGCTCTAAATGTCTCTGCAGTGCACAATGTTATTATCTCTTTGAATAACAAAGGAACTGGTGATGAGCAAGTTCGAAAGATACAAAATATTTGGAGTAGTGTGGAAGACTATGTGAAAACTGGTAAAATACAACAAATTGGTCTGTCTGATGTTGAAGAAAGTGCATTTTGTAAGATCTATAGTGATGCAGCCATCAAGCCTAGCATAATTCAAATCAATCTTGCAACCTGTTGCATTGTTCCTCCAAGCCTGCAACAATTCTGCAAGGATAAAGAAGTTTTGCTACTTACACACAGTGATCCTGCCGGTAATACATTTGAGGAGTATTTTATTGATATATTAATTTTTTTATTCCCACATTAATATAGAAATCTTACCTGCTTCTTCAATCTTGGACATCTTTGGTGTACAGTTTGTACTGAACTGGGCTGTGCGTTTCTTAGTTCATATAAAGTGCCGAGGAGTATTAACAACTAAGGGATACATATTAAGTTTGAGCAAATGAAGCATAAAATATATTACACTGTTTTAGGGAATCCTGATCTAATGATATTAGATATTTAGTTTAGATTATTAGGTGCATAATGGAGGGATGAGGATTGATGTTCATTTTTTTAATTGTTACACCGGAATTATCACCAGGAAATAAAGAATATATTTCTCGTTTGTTTTAAGAAGTCACCTTAATTAAAAACAAACGAATGTAGTTGCGTACTTTATTCATAATAATTTGATATTTATCATGGAGAGAACAGCTAAGAATTCACTAAGGTTTATTGTTATGTTACATCATAGCAATAGAAATAAGACCAAAGGAGCTAAGTCTACGAGTGGAACAATGTACTTTGAATTAGCAAGTTATTCTATCAGTTGGTGTTAATCAAGAATTTTGTACTCGCCTTCAATAGCTGATGTGAAATGCTCGGCATAAAAATAATAATCGTTGCAGCGGTTGATGTGAAGATGGCGCAACGTACATTAAATAGCAAGTATATTTATTCAAAATACTTCGGACCAAAATTCAACAGCCGTTTACAGTTTCTCAATAATTAAATTATCCACAAATTTATCATACTAGGCCATGTTTGTTGTAACAATTTCCACAGTTTGGTTGATTAAAATTTAGTTAATTCGGATTAGAAATCGTATTTTGTTAAATATGCGTACATATGTGCAATTTCACGTGTTAAGGTGAAGCATTTAGCACACGAAAATGAATATTAATTGTGAGAAATGTGTCCGTATTGTTTCGCAGCAGCGGCGAACTAGATGCACAGTTATTCATGATTATTATTGCTATTAAGAAGAATGTACAGCCTTATAAAATGGTAGAATCAACGCTCAACAAAAACGGGCAGCGTAGCCGACTCGCGTTAATTCAGTACAGTTTATAGGTCAAAGTTTCTTTTACCGTTTACTTATAGTTTTCACAGTCACATTAACGGCGGCGATTTTCGACGCTTATTAATGCAATGCAAAATAATGCAAAGTGATGCAGAGCAATTCATAATATGGAGGATAACTCGTTTTGTTTTTTGATTGAAACTCGAATGACGCAGGTTTTGTTGTAATAAATAAGCGACAAAATGCGCGCAGGACGAGGACAGGACCCAGTTGGAAAAAAGCAACATTAAGTTGGCTATCTGCAATGTGAACTGCTCGAAATGGCGAATGGCGAAACGAGGGCACAAAAAGTGGTTTTCGGCGGGTGTAGAAAAAGCTACACTTTAGCTTGGTTCCTCTTAACTATCAAATTGGCGTTTGTACGATTTTGGCGTGCAACGCATCAATCACGTTTCAAACTGCGCTCAAATTCTCTGCTCTTTTGTTATTTATAGGGAGGTAGTTTTTTGTTTGTGGAATTGAAATGCATAGAAAGTCAAATGATTTATTTACGACATCGTCTTATCTTATTGAAGATGCGCTGGATGGAATATAATGTAGAGTTTTAAAAGAGGTTGACTGTGACCATTTCAGTTGGTATCGATTTGCATATTGCTGGCAATACCGGCTAATATGGTAATGGGATCTGTTACTGCATCTCTTCTCATTTGAGATTTTTAACTGCAGCCCCAAAACGGACAAGTTTCTCTTAAGGATAATTCCACTCTTATAAACATTGTTTTGATCGTTATTAAACGTGATACGTATCGAATATTAGTATTGTTGAGTAATTTTTTAGTTTGATAAACATTTCTCAAATGTTTCATTGAATTCATTTTTTTGTTTAACTCGATCTAAAATATTTTCAAGTTTTTTCATTGTTCTACCTGATTTCTTTCAGTCAAGTCCACCTTTTGTTGATAAATTTCAACAGCTTGTTATTTTTGACTAATTTATTGAGAGCAGTGGTACAAACTTGAAATGGAAACGAGCGCAATTTCCAAGAATCGAGTTCTTGCTTGTATTGTTTCACCGGCGGCATATAAATCAGGCGTTTCGATTATTAAACATTCACCGGCGACGCTGGCGAAAATAATGAGTAATTAACGAATAATTAGCGCGATTTTGACTCACAATCGCAAGCAGCGAAAACACACGTCACAGTAAATCACCTGCACATAAGTTTGATTTGTGTGTTATGTTTTATTGTGTTTCATGCTTATGCAAAACAATTTTGCACTTAAGGCACGTGTGCAAAATGCACATTACTAAATAGCAAATAACGTAGTGTAGCAAATCCCAAGTACCAGCTGATAAATGACCAATGGTCCAATATACTCTAATCCTGTAAGTGGCTTGTAAACATAGTGAAACATTGACAGTGTACTCCTGGCGAGTGCTAGAAGAACACACCGGGGTATGAACAAAGAATCCCATTGCATTGTCATGACCCAGATATCGGACGTCAATCAATCAGCGGCGGCGCGCGCGGCTGATGGAGACAGTGGAATTTGACTCAACTGGCGAATTACTCACTTGTTACTTATTTACTTGGCGACGTGTACTTGCGAGACGGGAGCCTGTGCCTAATGGGAGCGCACGCGTGGCGTAATGAGAGATGATCGAGCGCGAACAATGAGTATTGTGTTGCGTGCCTGGCCGGTGAGCAAGTGCACGAGTGACAATTGGGTGCGGTGGTTGCAGGCGGCGGCGGTGTCGTTGCCGATGCCGTTCGGCGTGTCCGTGCACGTCCTGTTGTCCACCTTGGTGGAGAGCTTCCTGAAGCCGGGTTGGAGAGATAGTGCTGACCGCACGTGACAGGCATAAGTTAGACGGCCAGGTTGGCGGCATTCCACTGGGCCTGTCACCGATAGCTTTGTATAGACCGCCAAAACCTCGCAGGGATGGACTTGATCAACTTGTGTAAACATGCGTATTTTACAACTTGCTGCAAGCCAAATGAACTTCGTGGTAGGCTGTCAATCTGCACCTAGATGTCATTTCATAACCTTTAAAGCTCGCAATGAAATTGCTCGCTAAAGGAGTAAACCTGAATAAACTTCTGACGACGTTCTAACTCCTTGCCTGCATTTGTTTGTATTTTATATAATTCTCCCTGAAACCCGGCGCGGATTTGTGTTGCGACGCAGTCGTACCTGCGGCCCTTGTCGCTGCTCCCGCAGAAAACGGCATAAAATGCGCGGCGGCCGGCGTATAAGTTAAAGCGGCGGCATTCTGACTGTGAATTCGGCGTTGGCTCTCCGCCGCTTCGCTGCGCTATCAAGATACATGCATGCGCTTACCGTTAATTAATTGCTCTTGATTGGATTACACTATTCTCTGTGCTTCTTTAAGTAGCTGGTTGTTAACAACTGTAGATACCAGCGCCATGCTCTTTTAAACATATTTATGCGTTCACTTTCTGATCGTGCCATTTGGCGTTTACGCTTTTTGCGCTGTTTAGATGCGCTTGCCCACAAGACATGAAATTCACTTTCGTGACAAAAAATAAATTGATGACTGACACGAAGATCACTTTGAAAGAAAAAGTATTCCGCATTGAAACTAATCGTATTGCCATC
>JAODGC010000004.1:759921-800630 GCA_027574925.1 Ecitoglossa quadriceps | reverse complement strand
TTGAACCAAGATGGAAATTTGTGAAGTACCCACTTATATCCCAAGCGGAGTGTTTGCCAAATTATATCCATGCGCACGTGGCGTGAGAATGAATCATAAATTTGAAGCCAAATCACACGCAGATTACGTTATTTACTGATAAGGAATTAACTACTTTGTCCACTACTTTGTTTGATTTTTTACTCTCCAACCTCATTGAAGCATCACAATAAAGACGTTTAGAAAATGTTAGCTGTAGAGATACTCAGATATCTCTACAATAAATAAAACAAGCACGAGAAGACTACCAGCTTGAAGATTGTAAGTCCACTCGGAGGCTGAGAATATGTCTGGCTAAAGATAGACGAATAAAAGTAATGCAAGGCGACTACAACAATTACCATCGGCTGCAACATTCACGTTTGGCCGCTGCGTTAGAGCCGAAAGTAAGCTACTAATAAATAATTTTCGTGATAGCCCTGGGTCGCGTTTGGGAGTTATCTGATCGATGGTGGAACCGAGAGCGCCGGCCGGATCGAGATCCGCATTACTGCATTATCAAGATAGCAGCCACGGGGCGAGCATCAAATCACAGCAGTATTATTATGATACCTCGGCGATATTAAATTATATTGATTTCTTATAGAGTTATAAAAATGGATTACACAGTGAGATGCGTTGGAGGAATTATTTATGTCTTGGAACAATTGCGATGGTAAAGGTGACCAAGTATAAGTCAAATATCATTGCATTGATCTCAATTTATGAAGCTTCTTAAAACGACTAGAAGAGATTTTTTCATTTAGCAAAAAATATTTGCATGGTGTGCAGTATAATCTAACCTAACCTAAAAATTATTGACATCTGCTTCAATTTTCAACTAGAGCATTCCGAATTTTAAAGAGAATTTACCGATTTAGCCAGCAAGTAATAATTATTTTCGATGCATCTTGATAAAACTTTACTTAACCTAACACCACCACAAGTTACATATTGCCTCTCTGTAGGTTTAGTGCAACTAGATTCGTTCTAGTTAGCTACTTAATTAGCACAGTGTGACCAATAAGCAAGGAGTATAATTGGACGATTGTGCATTTGTTCGCACAGCATTTGAGGTGAGGTCAACAAGATTTATTTCTTTTCGATTTGTCATACGAATATGGCGATTAGTCCCTAATCAGTGGCAGCGTACTCGGCAATTATTTGCTCATTACGGCCTGCACGCTACTAATTTATATCGGAATGCAAAATGTCTTGTTCGCGGACCACACACACCGCACCGTGCCAAATTAGGCAACGTTATGCAACACACGCGACGTTTTACATATTACAAATGCAAAGTGCACGCAGACTTGGTAGAAATAATTGACAATTAGTTTTTATTGCTCACCTTAAAGGTGAATACTATGAGTGACGACAAGATGTCATAAGAGTAGAAGGGTAATAACGTAAGGCTTGCATTTGGGAGGATTTAATCAGAGAGTTGTATGCCAACAGCGCCATCTGACGTAGTTTTATATCACTCATTTTATTGCCAGATTATTTTCTAGTTTTCAACTATCGCTTATAGTTCTCCACGTCTAGTTCATATAGTTATATTTCTCAACTTCTTGCAAGTACCTGACAATTAGTGTGTAATTAGTAAGAGACGTACTTGCTCTCTCTAGAAGACCTCTGGTGGGCTCACCTCTTACCAAAGAGTTTAAGGGGCTAGAGCCAGGTAGTCTGCTGCATTCCTGCGGTGAGCTGACTTTGTTTGCATTGCCTGTCGCATGCCGATCATAATAATACTTAGCGTGGTGCATTAGATGACGAGAGGGTAATGCAGGTAGCTGTAACGACGGCATCTACCTGCACGCCATGGGCCGGCGGACCGTCGGCGAGCTACGACAATAGTGGGAACGCCCCGGTGAGAGGTCGTCGGGTCATATTCCCATAAGAATACTCCCACACTCCATATACTACTTATTTGCGCGTACCGGGTTATCAACGCACTGCTGCTCAGGTAGTTGACTTTAATTTGGTTTGAAGTACACACGAGACGAGTAAATAACACAGATAACAGCAGGAGGTTTGCCAAAGAGAAGAAAATGCATCAGGCTAGGAAGTAGGGAAATAACTGTTTGTTGGTACAATTGTGAGGGATTTTCTTTCTTGTGCGGGTACTGCAGACAAAAACAGTAGTAGTTAGATACACTTTTATCTTAATTATTGATGGCTGAACTTACAATTTAGTGTATCCAAGCCATTGTTTTTATGTGTTTTTTAGCAAATGCATATACGCCCACAGATGGCGCCACTGGTATTCTACAACTGTCACATCAAACGCATCGTATATCCAACTGTTTTGATTGGAAATAGATTCTTCGTTAGTACATAAACCATTCGTAGCATGACGATGAGCAAGTCCGTTTGGCCTCTAGAATCTCGAGTCTGAATTGTATGGGATTTTTTCATCGTCCGTCGTGTGTCTGCACCGTCTGCACAGATCAGAGAGGGTGTGGTAGTCTCTCAAAGTCGTTAGATGTATCGTGGAATTAGCCGCATTAAAATGTATTATTCAATAGGTACACGCGACAGAAAATAAATCCGCCGAGTCAGACCGTCAAGTGTTGGGCTATCCCGTTGCTCTTGGATGTTAAGTCGCGCGCCGCGCCGCAAGAGGGTCAGTATCGGGAACACCCATATATTCTTATGAATAATAATGACACATGCCGTGCGGCTAACGAAATTCACGCAAAGCTCCGAGTCATAGTCATGGAAATCGTGACTGGCAGGATTTCGAGCTGCGAAGGTTGCAAGCAGCCGGTTCGTAATAAAATACAGGAAAAGGCGATGCGAGTATTGAAAAAATTAATTCTCTGTTGACGAAACAGGAAGAAGCTACGTGTATACAATGTGTTTTAAGCCCCAGGCAAAGATGCGAAGGAAGGTTAAATGTGCGCTAAGCAATGAGTTAGACATTCAGGGCCTTGAAGGAATAGAACTTAATTGAGGTGGGACAATGTAATTTGTAGTATTTGCGGGTTTTGTTTGTTCATACAATGTGTTTGAATGCAGCATGTGATTGATTTTAAAGCTAACAAAGCTGTAAATTGGATGCTTTACGAGAGGTACTCAACTTTCTAATCAAGTATTAAATACATTAACAGTCGAAATTTAATTTCTTGCAACATGAATGGAATGTGTTTATTAATTTATCATGACATTTTAGTGTTTGGCCGTGGAAATTCAGGTGCTAATATGCTCACTTTAAGTGCATGCAATGTAGGTGATTTTGTAAATCAATAAAGTTTATGGACGACTATAATTAGCCGACTGTAAATTGCTTGCTGGCTTTCTGCTGGATGAGATTTTCAATGGAAACAAATGTGGCTCTCGCTTCACGCGCCATATAAAACCTCCGCATCATAGATGGCGCAGCACTAGAAACCCTTAAATGCTCGATGCCCAACGAAGTCTAGGAGACGGAAGTTAATTAACTCCCACAATGCAACTTATGCATTATTATTGATAAGCACCCAGCCTGAACGATGATAATAATCCTCCACCATCTGAAATGCAAACTGCTCTCTCGTCATCCTATGACGCAGTGTGTGCGTGGTACCATCGTGGGGCTCAACCTCTAGTGTGATAGCACCTGATAGCAATAATTACGAAACTTCTTCCCGCTGCGTCCGCCTAGGTCTTAATCGTTGGCTAAACGTGTGTGATTGCTCGCTGCATGCCGCCACACCATCCAGCGTGTCGTAAAACGGCGTGTGCTTTCGAGAGGCCGATTGTGTGTTATTACAAGCGCCGCTCTGTTATTACCGCTGCCCGCCGGCCGGCCCATTTGACCATATATCACCACACATCGGGCGAGCGGCGGCGCGCGCGCTTGGTGCTGAAGTCCTTCCTGCGAGGTGCGTTAATGCGCCGTTTGATTGCAGGGTGGAAACTTTGTCATTTCGAATCATGCGCGAGCCGCGCTTATTATCTCGCGCCGGCGATCTCAGGATACACCATTAATTTTATTACCTATGCGCGCGCGATGGTCGTGCTGGATGGGACGCGATGGTATTCAATTATCTCTCACTTTGGAATCATTTCACTAATAAATGCCGCAAATGTGCCATGAATGCGGCGGTTTAGGATATTATACAGGAAAGGTTAACGCATTTCGTGGCAACAAGTAAGAAGTGTGATAGCAAATTTAATCGCAAGTGGGATATTAGCATGTTAATTTAATATTTCTTTCAGTGACAAGCGCATAAACGAATTGAACGTAAAATATTTATTTAATTAGTATCTACATGATTATGCATGGTATTTGATCTGCGCATGCGCAAATTTGAATTTCTCATTGAAGTCATACTTTCTAAGGTAATAACTGAATACCTATTTGACATGGGGAAACTTTAGATTGGGATTATTTCATTTTCGTAAATTTACAAGATATTAGTATGGAAATGTTGGAAATTTTCAAATTCAATCAGTGTCTGTGAGATTTGGCTGCAACTTTTACATTAGAAGGCTGGAAATTTAAGCTAATTACCTTCTTTGCTCACATTAAAATTGACGCAAATGCCAAAGAATAATTTTCTTGTTTAATAGCAAATTGATTTCCACCAATTCAATCCTCGTTTTACTTGCAGCATTTTATATCTAATCTATAAACTTACTTATCATCCAACTGCATGCATCCGAATAAGATATAATCAGACTAATCATGGAATTGAATTTTTGCTTGCATTATCAAATCGCACCTGTTCATGCACTTGCACACGCGCACTTGCATCACTCGCCGCCTACGCAACGCGCACTTTATCAGTCGCTGTACGCGTAATGACAAATAAATGCAAAATAATCGCGCGGAATTAATCCGACGCGCCAATTTCCAGCGCGTATACATTTGAAAATTGAGCGATTATTCACTATTTGCTACGCAATGCTGTGAAGCAAATGGTGGCAGGGAAACGGAACTTATCCGCTGGCATATGGAAACAGGCTGGTTTTTATTTTACTTGTGGCATGCTTTAATTACACAACGGATTAAACCAGGCGTGGGTAGGTGCGATATGTTGATTGGAAGTTAAATTAAAATAACTGATAATATACAGATTATGCTATAAATTGATAAATTTAATGTTACTTTCATGGGTACATTTACGACACAAATATATTTCACATCTTGATTCATTGTGATTTCGTACAAGTTTATCTCATTTGCCACAAGATTCTTACGTTTTTAAGACACTCGCTGCATCTGCAAGCATCTGGTATTTCAACATTTGCAAAAGACAATACGAATGACAGCAGGAAGTGAGGTTATGAGCTTATTTTTGACACAAACTTAATTTGTATATTACTTTCCTCTCAGTGGAATCACATTAATGTGTAACAGGCAAGTATAAGACTCCTCAGGTCCACCCAAAGTAATACTGATTAAGAATAGTTATCACATGTTTAATTAGGATAAGCAGCAATAGTCAGTGACATAGGTGTGAAATACCCGATGGGATGGTTTATCATGAGTAGATAATTTAAAAGAAGTTTTCGTGTTTTTCGACACTCAGTAAACGCAAATCCCGAAGCGCATTACTTAATGGAAGATTGAAATTATTGCAATTGGATTCCGAAAATATTTTACTGCGAGAGACTGCTAGTTGGATTCTAACCTATGTCTCCGTGGAATATTTGCTGTCGTTGCTATTGTCAGATGTGTTACCAACTGAGCTACGCTGTGTGAACATTAATTTTACGTAATACGAGTACATTCAATCCGGACACATTGAGTCTGATTGTGTGATCTATGTTAAATGGACTTTTCCCTTATTAATAATCGGTTGAGCAGTTTTTCGTTGGTTCAGAGCCATCTAGCGTGATGAGTATTAAACAATTTAAGATTGTTACTTATTAAAGGATTGCACAATTGCGAATTCTGCAGTTAGTAATGAAAGCTATTATAAATCATTTTGATGAAATCTTCAATATATTACTACATCGCCATAGTATGTAATTAAAGCCATCAAGTAGAAATTATGTGTGTAAGTGAAAAGTTTAATGGTTTTCATCATAACCATTTGAAATTTTGAAGTTTGCCCAAGAAGACTATTGCAACGGAGATGAGTCACAAGTCCAAATGAAAACCACGCACTGCCATTACCGTCATCCGCGTGCACTATAAAATTCCCTCCGAGAGCATGTTGTAATTGTAAGGAAGAATTCGATTATAATCCCAACGCTTTGCGCTCACTCTGCGTGCAGCACCGCGCACATCGCACACGCAAGTAACAATCATAATAATAATCAATGTAATAATGCATTATTAATACTGCGTCGGCGGAGCCCGGCGATTTTACGCTACACACATGGCCGTTCGGCGTCATATATTTTTTATTCGGGCCCAGTCATAATGCGATAGCTCGCGCTGATAAATGTCGCAAGTGATTTTTGCGCACGTAAATGCACGCATAAATCGCCAAGCGGCAGCGATAACATCGTTTTTCCGCGGCCACCGATTTTTTCCCATTCGGTGTGATATGTGTGCGCACTTCTGTGGCGTTGCAACCTGCATGTTATCAGGTCGTAAATGATGTTTTCCGCAGCGTAACTACTTTTGCTAGGCTACATCAAAATAAAAGCATGGAGATAAAAATAAAGCTACGGAGAGGTTGCGGCGGCGATAAGAGGGAGTGTGGTGCGTGGCATCTTCAGAAAAACGGATAATTGTTACATTTTAATTGGGTATTGGCGGATGGATGATTTACGAGTGCTGAGCGGAATTAATTTGCATTGCACACAAGGGCCAGGGTCATATTTTATTTATGATTTCGTCTCCTACGTCTTTTCGAGGGCAATGCCGACATGCGAATGATTTATTCATTAGCGATTTTCCGCTGGGTATGTGAAATTGCATGATGTACAGTGTTTTTTCTTTTTTTTTTGCCAACAAAAATTCAACGTAAAAACTGAAACAATATGTCCACGTAGTACTAGATACACTTACTAAATAGCAATCTTCAGACATGTGCGCATGCGCAGAACGCTTTTTTTGCTTAATACATCAAACTGTTTCGAATTTATTCTGCAAATTGGCTAATAAAGTGCTTTTCCATAATACCACTTGAGATTATCAATTAAATACAAACTTTATCACAGCAATTTATAATTATATAGACAAATAATCACCGCAACAATTCAAAAACTATATATGAGGTTAATGTTGTTGCAAATTTCTTTACTTTTCTTATTTAGCTATTCTCGTTTTTCCCCACAGTGGAGGAAGAAGATTTTAAATTAGAGCGAAACAAAGTAAACAATAAAAAGAAAGAAATTTGCAACAACGTCCTTAAGCTAACAATTGACTAAAACGTTTATTGGAAATATTTATTTGGTACTTCTTGGCTTATTAAAAATAACAATGTCTACATGCTGAGACTTGTGCGCATGCGCAGAGTCACACTCTTCACATCATTGATTGTTGATTAAGTTTGGAAATACGTATTTCTGCAAGGCATTTTAAGTGCGCACATAAAATACTCCGTGCAAGATAGAATAATCTATGCACGTTCTGTTATTTGTACACACGACCATTTATTATAGTCGCAATAAAATAAACTATCGTATTACCAAAGTTATTTACATCATTTCGCCAACGAAAACTGAATCAACAATGCCTATTCTTATTTGGAGCGTTTTAATCATTCTTGTTTGTATACAAACAATTATTGTTGAAATCGACTCGAAATTATACTGCTATTGGTATAAACGGAGCAATTGTAAACTATTGCAAATAATTAATTAAGTCATAGGTTGCATCTGGGATTATAAACGTAAACTGTTGCATTTAAACAAATTGACGTTAATTTATCTTATCATCTATTTTAAGCTCTGTTTGAGGTTATATTTGCCTGCTTGCTATCAAGCTGTTTAATGATGATGATAAGAGAGAAATGCAGCTGATTTTCCAATTTCCATTGATCATCCTGGCATGTTATATAAATGGTCCGCTTCCCTTCCTGCTACTCTGTGCGATATTAGCTGCAGATTTCGAATTAGGTGATTGACTTGTCACACCCAAGTTAGTAATGATTGGCTGCGATAAGCTGGCATTATTCTAGGCGCACGATTAACGCAGAGTCCAGCAGCAGCAGCCAAGCAGCAACGGATGGCGCGCCAGTCGGATGCTGTTGTGGCTGCGGTAAATCCGATGCAGATGAACTTTTTAATCAACTCGAGCAGGGGCGCCCGGTCGCGGCGGCGCACGTTCAAGCGGCAACAATCAATCGCTCTTCATCGTTCGTTAAGATACGGAATCACGAACGTCATCTGCATTTCATACTTCATTATTTATAAGCGCACAGCGGCATTTGTGGATCATCGGTCGGCGTGGATTATGCGACTCGAATTAAAATCAGCCACAGCTGCATAGGACTGCTCGATGATGATTCAAATTAACGTGTGCTGGCCTAAGTTTGGTCGTGGTGGCGTGGCCGAAACGGTTATTTTTTGGGTTCGGCCATTAATATTTTGAAGGATTCATCGGCGGTGTAGCGCGTGCTGGCTGCAGTTCGCGACGCCTTTGATGCGACTGTGGTTGCCTGCGGTCGATTTGTAATTCCGCCGGCGTAAAGAGGAGCGCGTGTCGGCCCGCCGCCGCAGGTTTAAATAAAACGAAGAAAAAACAAGAGGTGCAGGAAGGTACACAAGGTACCGCACCTATAAAGCGGAGACAAGATACTCAATGCCACACTCCACAGAGTGTACGGCTACGATTATATTTATAAGCACAACTGAAGCAAGCACCAGAGCTTCATTCGTATGTGGATCAGTCGTCTGTCAATGTGGTCTGAAACATAACCAAGCGAAAAATGATGATGAGGGAAGATATGCAGGATTTAGTGTAGGTTTTTGTTTAATTGGAGGACCATTATTACGCAAGGATGTGTTTTATGTATTTTCGTCTTACTGTCTTGACGCTGCCACCAAAAAATCCCATTGTGACATTGTAGCACAATTTTAACGACGCGCGTCTACCCGTAGCCCTCACCAACTGGTGCAATCGTAAAGAAGGTAGAAAAGCAATTACTCATTGGACTTTTGACCCCATTACGCGGCCGTAAAGTCTTTACACGACTGGCCATCAGTTTCGGTTTGAGTTACCGCGCGCGCCGCGCGATTCTCGCGAAACGCGTCGTAAACTTTGAGGTTTTGCTGCGTGCGCCAAAGACTTTCTGCCTAGACGAAGGCACAAATGCAAAGCAGAGAGCGGGCAGACTTTACGATGACGCGAAATAGAATCGACGACTAATGTCTTTCACAAGGTGGTAATTATTCCAGAAACTGGCAAAGGAGAAAACTAAAGTGACTTTCTGGCAACATCTAATAGACAAAATAGTAGAAAATGCTTATTTCTAGTTGGTATCAATCAATTTGCAAGGAAATGAAGGAGAATTCTGATGTGGCATGAATCTCGCAACATATACTCTCTATTCTCCCGCGGTGACATTGCTTCTCACATGCGTGACATGAACTCAGAGAGAAACAAATATCATGAAATAACTCACAAAAAGTCAACAATGTTAGTCAATTCTTAAAGCTGTGAATATATTTTATGTAATAAGTATTAAATTTTTCTATTTTTTGACATAACTTTTATGTTATTGTCGTTTCTAAAAATGTCACATGGGTGAGATTCAAACTAAGTGCGGTGAATACATTCCATGCGGTTTCACTTTATTGAAATTGATTTTCCGAAGCATTACTTCCAGGAATTTGTGAATTAGGATTTAAAAATTAAAAAAAAACACAATAGAATGCAACATATTAGTAGAAAAGCATTCTGAAAGTAAATCCTATCTCTGTCAATTGTCAATTATCACTTTATGTTAAGTCTGGCAACGTAGCACAACAATCGTGACTCTTATAAATTCAAAACTCATACAGCACTCATGCCACATGCATACGCTTACATGAAGAAATAATCGTTGGCGTTTATTAGTTAATAAATAATAGGACAAAGTATAATCAGCTGTGACAGGCAACGAAATTGCCGAAGAGGAACGAATTCGAATGATGCGAATGATTCAAAGAACGGCGCAAAACGATGTCGCGTCTTTACCATTATCGCCGTCGTCTTTCGATGCTTTAAAAAGAACACAGTGCTAATACATGTGTTAGAAGATTTGTCATTGTAGAACGCGTCCCAATTTCCTTATTGCCAAATTGGCCCAACGAAGCGGTGAAATCGCCTAATAAATTTTGGCGAATTACTTCCTCGGAACTGCCGATGGGCGGCTAACGGTACCAGGTGGATATATCAGCGAGGCGATGAGCGAATCGTGATGGGTTTCAAGTGTAATTCGTACGACATCATTTGGGCGGGGGCGGCAAAGCATTAGTGACTTTAAATGACATTTCGTGTTCTTTTTTTTTTTTTTTTTGAAGATTGCTTGGTGATGTTGAGTTACGAATTGACTAAGTTGCTTTTTGATTGGGCGACATTGAAAAGGCGGTGAGTTGACTTAAGTCTTCTACGAAAACATTGAAATTGAGTGATAATGGTGATACAGAATTAGGTTGTATGACAATTTAAAATGGACAAAATACAAACGTATTTTGGAATCATTAAGTCATTATGACGTAGTTTTTCTGCGATTGGGGAATGAATGGTGATAGGAATTTTATCTTAAGTCACTTTCTTTACCATCATCTGATCCATATCAGACAAGACGGTATGCGCAAGGTAAATTAATCAACCATCTGTAGTAGATCACTGGTAACATTTACAAGGACCTTATCTCTAGTTGACTTAAGTCACTGCTGGCGTAAAATTTGAAGTGTGAGTGGTGGAATTCAATTACATTTGCTTCCAGTGCCCAATCTTAAGCACCTTTTAAGGTGTGTATTGAACGGGAGTAATTTGTAAATAATTCAACGTCCTGCAGCAATTCAGCGACACATTTCGTCCAAACTCATTCGGAATTCAGCAAAGCATGAAGAGTAAAGCACGAATTTTCAACGCACATAATAGCACCACACTGCTCAACCGCCACGGCTGTATGGTCATTACAAGGAGTGCCCTTTGCGCCGCGTTGATTGCCCATCAATTATGGGTTTCCTTTCGATGACGTCACTCGTTTTCCGGTGTTTATCCTTTGCAGCCGAGTCCTGTCCTCCGCCAAGTCGTAGCTTCCAGCACAGCCAGCAATTAATGAATAACTAGTTTTTACGTCGCTGCTTTTGCTAGTATTTCGGCATGCTACTTACTCTCCACTTGCGCTCACTTCTCCGGCAAGTTATTGCGACAACAGTGGAGCCCCGAAATTACATAAGTGCTGCTTTAATTACCATCACAATGAGGCATACAGCGTGATATGTACGGTGGATGGACGTTAATTAGCATCATGGCAAATTGCAATGTAGTGTATCGTCGCCAGCTCGTTAGCTTTGGCGCGATTTCGTGTACCTGACGTAAGCGTAGGCGGAGGCGGAGTCGCAAGTAGCAAACTACGAAATATTCGCCATGACAATCGCGTAATGCGTAAATAAGGCGCACAGATCTGGGCGAAGGTGAGATGCGATGTGAGTTTTATGCAAAGTCGCATGCGGATTTTTCCGACTGCGAAAGATGATTGATGATGGTGACAAATCATCGTTGGTGGAGTGCTCGATTCAACATGGGCCATTTTGTTGTTAATGCACATTAATGTACACGTAAAGTGATGGCGATTGCCGCGGCGCTCCGTTGAGGCTTGTATCATTGTTCCGGACGCGGACATGTTGAGCTGCAACTTGTTTAAAACCCACACGGGCCGAAAATGAATTATGTGTGGACGAACACAAATAGCTAATCGGATGTCTAACCTTTCGATGCATGAAGAACATGGATGTCTATATTTTGATGTTGGTTGAACAAGTTGCTAAGTGTTGCTTCGGGCTAAATTTGGTTTACGAAGGAGAAGAGAGCAGAATAATCACGTTTTTATTTGTTAAGCAAATTGCATTCTTATTGAGCAAATATATAGATATACTTGGAGATTATACTATTCTGCAAATATCTTATCAGGATTATAAGTAAGATTACGAAGAATGCGTAAAAAGTGGCAAATTTGATGTTCAGTTATTGTATTGCCACATGTAAATCAACAATTTATATATTATTAATTATATTTCAGTGTCCGTATTACATAGATAGCAAAGTCAATTAAATGATATTTCTTATAAAGCCAGAAATAATTGAAAATAGTTTATAGTCACTGAGTAACTGAGACTTAAGATCGATCTTTCTATAGGAATCTGAATCACAGCAAACGCTCCAGAGTGAGCTGTCATCTTGTAAGAAAAACCAAGATATCTTGTAGACAAAACAAGATATTGATATTCTGTAAAAAGATTCAGAAAGTAGATAAAATACGAACTTGTTTCATACTTTGCACCACGTGAAAATACATTTAATCTAGCTTAAAACGTCCATTACAAAATCTCTACTCACTCAGCCATTGTTTTTACATGTATCACAACTAAAACTAAAATTCCCATTGATTTGATTGATTTCAAACCAAATATGCATCACGAATAGAAGAATGAATCCAGTGGTGACCTTTGCAAGTTCGGATTTTTGCGTTTCTGCAGGTAATTAATTGATTAGTCCAGATAAGAAAATGTTTCAATCCTCATGTGGATTTATTTTCGATCATGTCCGATGTTGAGCGTCGCCGTAGGAGAATTTTAGACCAGCATCCCGCCGCGATGTCTTATGATCCACGTCGCATGTATATGCATTGACGTGATTGTCGAATGTCTCGGCGAAGAGCCGCCCATCATCATCGTATGTGATGCCGATGGTCATGTCTCGGCGCGTACATGAGCGAGCTGCATTTTGACGTTGCATTCATCAGAGGGAGATTGTTGCTACAGCCTCAATCCGAAGGGGATACAGTTATTAATGTTGTCGATTATATAAATTCCTCAAATGTCACTCCAACGCAGGCAGGATTTGTACACGTGGCGCTCATTTTTTTCTTACCGTCCGCCAGCAATTAATTGCTATTAAGTGAACGTATTTATTACGTTGTGTAATAAAAGCAAACAATTATTATCCGCAACCCCAAAGCGAGCGATTTTAATTGAGCGACGCGCGGTAGTTAATTGTCTGCGAAAAAGTGGCGATAACAAAATATTGTCGTTTAGATGTAGCCTACCAATGCATCCATGTGACAATAAACAATTTAATTGCACATAAAGATATGTTTTTAAGGCTGTGCTTTTATATTGATAGCAAGATCAATTTATTGCGGTGGAAAGTTGGAGTCACTTTTTTCGAGCGACAGCATAAAATATTACTTAATAAGAGGAAAGGCAAATATTATTAACAAGCGATTATTCGCGCTGATAACAGCGCAATGCATCCCGTGCCTGCGAGTTATTTATACGGTATTCTTCGTGGATCGCTTTTGGCTTGCTTTTATAAGTCCGTATGAGCGGGATGAGGATCATGAGGAGCATCGTTGAAGCATGCTTAAAAAGTGATCGGAACCGTATGGGCGAAACTATGATTAATTATGGAGGGGCGTGATCCGTGATTGACACGGCGATTGTGAGGCTGCGGGTGGCCAGCCGAACGGTGCGGACCTGCTGTGGATTACAACAACCCTTAATATTTGTATAATGTCCTTTGAGATTTTACCTTTTATGCGCAGCATTCATGATATTAATGGCAATGATGGCAATAGAACACGGCGGAATTATTTGTGAGGCCTAAAACTCAAGTTTGGTGATATTCTATCAGAATGCAATTTGAAATAGATTCCGATTACAAACATTGCGCAAATCCTCTTTATTATTTATGTTCAATTGTTAACTGGTTTTTCAGTATTCAATTTAATACAGATTGCATAATGTGTCAACTTATTTTGACATTAGGTGAGTGTCAAAATCATAGTTGTGCGCATGCGCAAGAGAGATTCGCTTGTATCAAGGGCAGTATACATTTTTGATATGAAGTTGCGCAATATATTGCACATCTTTAGTAGCTTCTGGACTGCATGTTGGATAGTTATAGAATATATTAATAACTTGTTTTCAGCTCAAAATTACCTACAATTTTGAATTGAACGAGACTTTTTTTCAACACAAGTTTGACTTCATGTTTTGTCCATTTGAAGTCTATTAATTATGTTTTGGTTTTGTAAAATGATGATTTTACAATTTATCTTCAAATAATATTCTACATTTCTAATATCCTGTTTTTAGTCTTTATGTTGAATTGTCATCTTGTTTTTCATTATTTAATTTAAAAAAATTTGCATAACGTGTGAACTCACTGACACTAGATGACTGTCAAAATTATTTGTGCGCGTGCGCAAAGAGATTTTCTTGTATAGAGGGCAGTACACATTTTTGACATGGAATTACGCAGTATATTGCGCAGTATATCTTTATCTTTTGGGCTGAATGGTGCATAAACACTGTATTAATAAAATAAACTAATAACTTATTTACAGCTCAAAATTACCTCCAACTTTGAAGGGAATTGAACGAGACGTTTTTTCAACACAAGTTTGACTTTATGTTTTTTCCATTTGAAGTCTGTTAATTTCATTTTGGTGTTGTAAAATGATGATTTTGCAATTTGTCCTCACATAAAACCATCTCTAATAAAATCTCTAATTTAATAACGTAACGCATTTCCTAGTCAAATTCTGCGTAGTAAAACCTAAAAGAACATCTCCAGCTAACTCCTAGCGGGTGGTAGCGCTTAATGCATCTTCACACTGCGTGGATTCCACCAGTCTTAGGTAGGCTACCCGCTGGATATTACACTAAACAAGCACAAACAACTCTAGCCATTACTTAGCTCTTCGCTGTAAACCCGACGATTTTATAGGAAAACGCCAGCGTAGAAGGTGTCCTATCGCATATTTCGACTACTACCGGCCGCCAGCGTCTATAAATTAAGCCGTTTCGTTCTTGTGAATAAACAAATGACGTACATACCGCCAAGCCACCGAGCCGGCGGCAGCGCATTGTAATAAATTAGTTACCAAGGGCATAAAATCCAGTATTTTCTTGTGCGCGGGTGCGCGGGTGCGCGGGTGGTGGATTGTATGGATGTAATTGGGTTATGTTGTTTTATTTATGGTGCTCCTCAAACGTATGGTGATCAAATGTAAGTGAGGGTGTGCTGATGAGCATGAGTTCTCGACCAGGATGTTGGTGTGTTTAATGTACCGCGACATCCCTGTTGGACTAGTGGGCACTTAAAAAGTTATCCGTCATCGGACAACTCGTTCTCGATCTGTTTTCACGAGCGTATAGCTTCAGAAACGAGCGGTCTCTTACATATAATAATTTCTCATTAATAAGATTCTACGGAGGTGATTATTTATTGCGCTTTTGGTCAAAAGCGCTCATTTTTGTTGACCCACCCACGGCACATCGCCGACTACTTACGCGCTTGCCATCGTGACTTTTAATTTGAATATATTGCTCCGGTGCTTCATGCACCCAGCAAAAGAATAAATTTCTTTTTTATTGGACGCTGCGCTTTGTTGCATGTGTCCACACATAATGTCCCCATATGAAGATTTATTGCCTCAAACTATAGATTCCCTTTTTGTGTGGTCATGTTGTGCAACAGCATATTAATTAGTCCTCTTTGTTTTAGGTAAAAAGTGGCGTTCGTTAGCACCCGCCGACCGGAGACCCTACGTCGAAGAAGCAGAACGACTCCGTGTGATACACATGACAGAGCACCCCAACTACAAGTACAGACCTCGTCGTCGTAAGCACAACAAACCAAGGCCTGGGCCTGGAACGCAAGCGGGACCACGCGTGGGTACTTCCTTACCATCACCTGGTCTTCCCAATGTATCACCTAGATATTCCGGATACATGCCTAATGCTTCCCTGTCACCTAGCGCTATCCAACAGCAGAGTTTTGGCATGGACAGCTATAGCAACCAAGGGAGCAATGACTTCCAAGAGAAACGCTATAGTCCTTTCTCTGGAAAGTACACTCCTAACCAGCAGACTTACCAAAATTACTATTCTAACTATCAGCAAAAGAGTCCGTATACTCTGCACACTCCTGAAACCTCGCCGACTCATTCCCCTGAACCCAATAAAACTCTCATCAAGACCCCGAAAAGTCCAGATAATAAGAATTCCAGTGCAGATGAACCAGTCCTACCTACTCCTGAGCTATCCCCGTTGGAACAAGAGCAACAATTTGAAGAGAAACGAGCTAGTAGCATCCAACACACAAGCAGCCCTAATTTTCGCGTTCAGAACTACCATCGCCAACCAGTGAGCATCAATTATACAAGTGCCCAACCAATTACTTCAGTGCCAATGGCTAATGGAATGTATGTGATGTGCGCGAATAAGTCCAGTGTGGAGCAAGGTCACGTTGTAACTGGTACCTTCTATCCCCCAGTTGCAACCTCACAGGACCAACAGTTACTAGGCACTGCTCCACAAATGAGCACGGTTAGTGTTGTTGCTAGCACCCCGAGCACTGTACACTACTATACCAACAATCTGGGACAGTACTACAATAAGGACACTCTTCAAGCACCTCACTTGGCGACGCACTACTACAAAGATGACATGCCCCATCTCATGCAGCAGCCACAGCAAGAGACCCAGGACGCTCTGGTTTACACGGGCGTCACCAATGCAGGTAACGTGGTAATGACTAAACCCGAACAGGAGTATGACCATGCCAACCAGTACAAGGTGGAGTCATATGCTTACAACAGCACCTTGGTGAATTACATTCCGTCCGCGCATACTAACAGCCAACCGCATCAACCACATCAGTCGCATCCGACGCAGGATGAGCGCAGTGATGTCGAGAGTGATGTGGACACTCGTGAGTTCGACAAGTATCTGGATAGCAACATTGACTCCAACCACAATTATCATCATCATCGTGCTAGTGCTCAAGCTGGAAGTGATATGACCAACACGACGATATCTAACATGACCACTTATAACTTCCATCAGCAACCTGCTGCTACTGTCCAGCATACTTCGGTCATTCTGCCCAATACCAACATTAAACATGAGGCGCCGATGATGGCTGCGCATTATCAGGATGTGGTCTATCACCATCCAGACTTACAGAATGGTGGGGTGAAGAATGATGATGATTTCAGCGAGATATTGGCTGATGTACGGAAGACTTGTTATAGCAATTGATCAGAGCGATGGTGAATGATGTGGGTTTAAATTAAAGTGCAATAATTAGTTCAATTCTTTACAACAACTAGTTGTGCGTTAAAAATTAACAATGGTGCTAAAGTTGCTTCCGGAGTGAAACATATATCTTAAAGTAAACTTGACATATTCCACATTTTGTATATACTAGACTTCGTTAGAACTAAAGACCTTTTTTGTAAAAATTATCCACATGAAGATACTGTACATATTCGACGATAATAGTTTAGGTTATGCTGAACTAGGTTAATATGATAATCATTGCAGTATGTTGGGCACACAAGTAAGTTACATTTTCATATTTGAAGAAAGTACAAAGTACTTATGACTATTTTCTCCAAATCCTATAATACAGAAAGCAATCATCACTTCTCAAGAATAAACAACACGACGAAGAATGTAATGCCAAAGTGTGCATGTAAATGTTGTACCATAGTTATCTACGTTTTTTAGCTGCACATTATCATGTAATTTTGTAATGTTATCATCGTCCTTTTATCAAACTGTATATGCTATGATTACGATATTAGTTCTTACATATACGTGTACTTATTTAGATCTACGAAATTTTTATTATTATCAATTGAAGAAATTTATGATTATATACATATATGGGCAAAAAATATACAAAACATTTCATACTTCTTTGTCTTTCATAATGGCTGCTCTCATCGTATTTGATTAGATTCTCGAAAGAATGGTACTACTTGTTCTCGGATGGTGTTAACGTGGTACAGCGACTTGTAGCAAGTGGAAAATAAACAAAGAAAACCGAAATTACGTGTGGTGCCGGGTGCGGTGCGGAGGGAAGGCCGAATTTTAATTCGAAACACGCCGAAGGAATGCATGATTAGTAAAGCGTGAATTCCACTTTACCATAAAATTAAATGAATTAAACGCGTAAAGCGTGTACGGCGCAAAGGAGGTGAGGTAAGGTGCTGCCTTGGGGCCCTACGGTCATCAGGAGAGACCCTAGTTTACCCTTCCTGCTTATCGTCATCGAATCAGCAATAATTATACAAAACGTATAACCTATAATTACTTTCCCATGACGGCAACGAAAGTGAACGTGAAAACTCACATGGTCAAGAGTTTACAATCTATTGAGTCAAATTTATCGAGCGTTATTTGAAATGAGATAAAAACAAGAAGACAATCAAATGTGTTGCATGGAAAATTTATTCTTATTTGATTACACACATACACTAGTGACATCTGTTGATACGTGAGTGAAATAAACTAAGGAAACCATAAAATTTATCCAATTATATTAGTGAAGTAACAGTTTAAAATGTAAATTCATTGCTAAAAACAAATAAAACTTAAATTTTGCTTATGCCATTGTTTACGGACATCTATTGCTATGACAGTGAATTAAAATTTATGACAGTTCTTTTTTTATTTCCAACTTGTTCTAACCAAAAAACATAAAAATGCTTATTTGAACTTATTAAACATATAAATTGTTTATAGGTTGTATGTTTAACACATTTCTTTTTTGTTTCATTATAAGTATAATTATTGTAAAAACTTGTAATCAACTGTTATCTCTCCACTTGTTATATGGCCATCTGGTGACAAGAAACTGACACTAGAATCTTCACGAAAATGAGTGACACTAAGTCTTTTTCAAATGTTTGTAATTTATGTCGTAACACCTCCATCGTTTTTTTAATTACACCGTTATGAAATGTTGTGCATGTTTGCCAGTGACAATAAGTCCCTCTTCACAGGCACGTTAAATTCACCGGAGCACACAACACACGCGCTTCGCCGAAGTCTATAATGAATTATAGATTTGGCTTGCGGTATTTCTCCTCTCCACCGCTGCCGCGTGCGTTATCTTAAAAGCGCATCGCCGCATCTATCTCTACTAAATTCAAGAGACGCCTCTCGGTCTCCGCGGTCTTGGGTGACCGCGCCGTCGGCCGGTGCACCGACAAAGCCCTCCGCCGTACACGGGGGGGCTTTCTTTATTTCTGCGACTCGCGCAGTCAGCCGATCACGACGAGGAGTTATTATCATCGGGCTGCGTGCGCGTTAATGAAGTAATAAAAGAAAGGCGACAATAGTGAATTTGCGCGCAAATCCACCACGACGCAATTCTAATTAGATGCGGCGCTAATAACGCGATTAATAACGCACGCTTCGGATGCCGTCGTTTGGAAAAACGCGTCGAAAGCGCTTTGCGTTTGAGCATCAGCCGTGGCGGAATCAACGGGCATGAAATATTAACAAATTAATTGTAAGCGGCGTACATTTATGCTGAATCAACATGATAATACCTTTCGTAGCTTTTTCTCATTCGTAGAAAATTAATTGCATAAATAACCTATCTTGAGATACTTTATTGCCTCACAACTAAACGTGTAATATGTGTGTTGGAGTAAGTATGAGATTTTCTTGACCCCAAGCTTTAAGTACGGCGCAGAGACCGGAAACTTCCGTGGTGGATGGCTAATTATCATTGCAAAGCGTGTGAATTAGTCGTCTTACCAGCGGACACATTCTAAAGCAATTTCATTAATTAATGCCAATTTAGTTCCTAAATAGATAAGCCAAGCAACGAACTGCGCGTCTTTTTTTATTGCGTTGCATTTATATTGTAGCCTGCGATAAGATGAAACACAAGAGGACGAAAAAGTTACAAAGAAATATGGTTACGCCATTGGGACATGTGCAAAAAATCGGCAACAAAAAAAAGACAACACAGTGCCCGCAGGGGCCGTTGGGATCTTAGGCACATGTCACTTTTACAGTACGGTAGCGGGTGACAACCTTGCTTCTCTAATATATGTCCTTTAAAGTTCACTAGCTATCGACAATACAAGTATCTGGGCTTTTCCAGGGCAGGACTTGCTAGGAATGCATAAACAGCAACGAAACTTGTTCCTCCGGCACTTTGATAGCATTTGTTTTGCGGACAGGCGATGGGTAAGTTTCAGCTAAAGTGTCGCAGTGCTGTAACTTCGGTCCTGCCTTTGTCGGCAAAAGAAAATCAGAAGACGAACTCGATACAAAAAAAAGGAGTGTACCTGGTGGACATTCTGCATGTGTATGCGCGAATCGAATGCTGTATGCAGTTGTGTGCGTTTGTTATGTATAACTAGCGTGCGCCTGTGCGCGCTTTGGTAAAAGATTTCAGCGGTATGCGGCGGCGCTGGACCCGCGACCATAACTCTGACACACCGCTGACCACGCACCGGGTTGCGAAGAATATCCCTTCAGCAGCCTGTTGCCGCTTCAGCCGGCCGCATTTTCAACGCGAGGCCGCAAAAGAAACGAATGTTGCGGCGATGACGCCGTTCCACTGAATCTCCAAGTCGCGAGCCGTCGGTGGAATAGGAGTCACTTATAAAGAATAATATGCGGCGCACTTGTGCCAAGGCGGTCGGCATGCGCTGGACACAAATCCACGCCGCGCCGATATCGGCGACATCGTCTTTTACCGGTCAAGACGGGGCTCAATACCGAAGGGACACGGGAGCCCATACACATATCTCTCCGCTGTTATGCCCATACATTACGGGAGCAGACGTGCGTTTTGCAACTTGGACAACGCAAATCTACCGGCGTGCAGGTACGGACAAGAAGTGGGCACAGTTGGGGACATTACAAACTAATAAATTAATTGTAATTAAGTTTGAATAACTTCCAATAAACTTCCATCTAAAATTGTTATTAATAAAAGCAGATCTTTCTCCTTGTGCGGGAACATTCAAAATGATTTAGAATGCAAAAGATATCGAGGTACCATTTGTACACAATTCAATGTCAATTATGTCTCCGCAAATCGGCAGTCGCAGGATCAGATCAATCACCTGTCCATCAGTCACTAGGTTGAATGATTAATGTGGACAGTTGCTCACAATTGTGTACAATCTACAGAGGACATCCTTTCATAAATTTATACAAAAATGACAATAGTTAATAATTGTTTCAGCATCGGGTCGAAATGAAGAAGATTTATGTTTGCAGGAGATAAAAATATCATTCTTGGATTTATAAGGGTAAAATAACTGTATTTTGAAAGTAGCTGCATTGTTTTCAAGTTGGTAGTGAATAAATCAAACAATTTGTCTAAGTTGGAAAACAGTAAATTATATTAGAACCCAGGTGTTAATCAAGAAAACGTATATTTCTAACAAATGAACAATGATTAGTAGTTTTTTAGTTTTTATTATTTTATTTTGGTTATTTGATAGAAATTATTGTTTTAATTCAATTTCAATAGGTTTAACATTACCTACCTTTAAAACTCTTAAAGAATCAATGTTTTTCAATATTTTCAAATATTTTGTGTAAGACATGTTTTGTTCACCCTAGTGTAGCCTATCGGCCACTTGTAAAAGTTTGCTTTATTGCCTCAAGTTCTCTAACATCGCATCAGCTGTTTGCACGATAGCGCAGCAATCGTTTTTTCCAAATCACAATATACAACGCAAAAAATATGGCTGTTTGCTTGTCGTGCGCGAAGATGTTGTAAATAAAGAACATTTTGATAACAACATAGCGTCCTGTGTAGTCTAGTGTAACGCCGCATCGCAAAAAAAAAATAAGTGCAACACATTTATTACGCCAGTAATTAATGATACATATCTAACAATGGCCGAAAGGTGAGATCTGCACTGAAAATTCACTTGCTCTCAATAATTTTTTACAACTTATAGCACTACCAGCAGCAACAATGACAATGGCAACGACAATTGGTTCGGGTCCTGGTTAACAGCAGCAAAGAACAAGGTAAATATGGTTTGTGCTTAACAAGGTATATGCAATGAAATATTCTTCAGAGTTGTGAGGTGCTGGAGTTTGTCAAGAAAGACCTTGAGGAGTTTGGAAGTGTTGTGAAAAATGAAGCCACAAATGTTGTCAGTACAACAGGGAATGCCCTGGAAAAAACACTCAAGTTGGATGAACCAGAATCAACAGTCAACACAATGAAGAGGTCAATAAGTTCATTTTTAGGTAGGACATATTCAAATATAGGATTGCTTTTAGTAATTAGTTAATTTCATGTATTTTAGGGCAGATGAATGAGGCTCTCAATCCAAGTCCTGATGATTCAGACACTGAGGCTATAATGGTTGTTGATGGCCAAGAAACAATTCCCTTGACAAAACTGCAGGTATTGTAGAATAGTGATAACCTGTCTCAAGGTTGCTTGTGTTATCCTTGAATACCTGTGAATATTAATTTTTTAATCTAGCAAGCAATTTATGAGCTGCAAAAAGCTGAGAGTACATACACAGAGGAACCTGATGAGAGTCTATCTAAACAGTATCTATCATGGATGGAGATAATTGATGATCAGTTGTCTGAAGAAAGATTGAGCAGACATTTACTAAAGTCACATCTTCTCAAAGAGCAGTATACCAGTCTCGTACCACTGAAGGTAGAACACGGCGCATTCTGGAAGCGGTATTTATTTAAGAAAGCCTTGTTAGAGGACGATATTGCCCGCCAAGAAGCAATGGAAAAACGTGAAGCAAAAGAAAAGGAAGCCACAATAGACAATGTCAAATGGGAAGAAGGTAATTGAAGCCTCATTGCATTAAATGTGATTTAGAACAATATTATACTGCAATTTATTCTGGTTTCAATGTAATTCACTTTGCGTTTGATTTGTCTCGCAATGCACTGCTTGGTTATTGATTTGTTTTCGCTTAGTTGCTATTATTTTTGCGTCCTTTTATCTTCTCCAGGAACGAACGTTAATGATGTTGCAGAGGACTTTGCAAAAGATATTGAGCTGAGCGAGGAAGAGCAGATTCGACTTTTGGAGCAGTACGAACACGAGACTAAAGCACGTAAGTCATCGACAGCTTCAAATCCATCCGACAAAGACTCCAAGAAGGACGCTACCAAAAAGAAGTCCCCTTCCAAAACAACACTAACTAACAAAGTGACTCAGCCAGCGTCTAAAACAAATATTACAAATCAACTAGCAACAAAACCAGAGAGGAAACCGGCCAAACTCACTGCAACAAAAACAGTCCCCAAAAAGGACTCGTTGACGAAGAAAAACAGCAAACCATTGCATGAAGAGATCGAGAATGAAGTAGAGAAGAAAGCAGCGAGTAGTAGTAGCAGTAGTACAGACGGCGACTGGGAGAAGATTTCGGACTAACTGCTCTATCACGTTATTAGTTCATAGTAGGTATTTGCATTTATTTTTTATTTGTTCGTTTATCCCCAATTTTATTATCTCTACCAACACAATAGCATTTCTGTGATTGCAACGCAATCTAAACTTTAAATTATATTCTTATTCGAATTGGTTCTAATCTAGTGTTCTTATCGATATCGGTTATTATTTTAAATTTTAAACAGTTGTGATGCGAGCGTTTGTTTCGATTTTTCCGTTGTGTTATGAATAGTTCATATTTTATACTTATTATATAATTACTTAGTGGAAATCGCTGTATGTGTTAAGTATGATGAGATACAAATATGGTTTTTTAATGGTAGAAACAGCAAAGATAGATTTCAAACAATTATAATGAAAGACTTGAATCGCGTTCTTGAAATATAAACTACTTGTTGAATAGATTAAGGTAAAAGTATAAATAAAGTAACTACTTTCAATCAATTTAAAAATCAACTTCACGTAGAACTGAAAATATTCACTTAAAAAGATGGAATTTGTTGAATCGTATTTTCATCAGCAAAATATTCGGGAATTGGATGTTGTGGTATCTGAGGAAAGGTATCGTAAACACTAAGTAGATATAACGAATACATTTAATTTTAATAAGCTCATTTAGTCATCATCGTGGAAGCAGTACATATGACTAAGGAATCTCAGACAGTTTGTTGAGGGACCGGGCTGGCCCGCAAGTGTTTAGAATATAATGGCATATAACAAGGTGACAATATATGACAAGCATTAAGAATCGAAAATTCCTTCAACTTAATCATAGCTACTGCAAACTAATTACAACCGAGCGTATTGGCGTAGCTATGTTGTGATCCAAGATGGATATAATTATTGTGTATGGTGCGCGTTGAATTACTTACATAATTGATAACACGAGTCACATGAAGAAAACAAATACCCCCAAAAGAGTATGTGGTTTTCGATAAAAGTACAAATTTCCATCACCACTGGATTATTAATTTAGGTTTGAAAGTATACATAGTTATATTCAATTTTCATGTATCTTTAGAAATCAGCGAAAATATTTCCCTGATGGAAAAGTTGTAAATAGTCCCAAAGTAATATTCTTCCAATAGGTTTATAATTATTTTATAAATAGATTCAAGTTTATTTTTCATGGGGGAACGATTACCACAATAAACAATCAACATTCAACGTGACAATTAAACATATAGTATGAACCTGGACCGGATCTACCACCTCACTTCGCCCATTCGTTTACAAATCTACGTTAATTTCATCTCCGCTTCCCCCAGTGTCAAATAGCGTTTGAAAATATCGTATCGTTTCGCTCGTCGCACATTTAAGGATTGTTGCGGACTGATCAATCATCGCCGAGTCTCGCCAAATCGCCCCTCTGCTGCTCATCGGACCGTGAAAATACCGACAAAGCACTACAATATACATCTAGCTAGTACATTACTAAACATTTAAATATTAGAATTGTGTGCGAATATTAGTTTATGATGTTATCATACGGTTGTATTCATTTTAACGTTAAATCAATGCCAGGCGGAGCTCATTAGGATGCGGGTGTGTCGAGAAGTGCCATATCCGTGTGCTTCTTACAATGTTTTAATACGGCTAGGAAGTACATACATAAACCTAGAGTAAGAACAATTGACTAATGGTTTGAAACTTATATAGTAGGTTGTTTACATAAAATCAGATCTGATAAGGCTCCGCCACCTGTTTCGGATAATACGCGTATGGCAAACAAGGAGATTAATCTGCAATTTCTTAGCCTACGCTACAATTACCAACTATTAAATTAATCTGCTCACCTGATTGGAATTGATATGAAAATCTATCAATTGCTTGGCCAATTCTGTGCTTCGTGTTCATAATTCGTTACTTTTACAATCATCGGTTCCAATGCGAAACTTGATAATGATCATTTCTCCATAATTGCAATTGTTTTAAACTAATATTTCTGACTGATGACACAATATCAAGGCATAAGACATTCCCTTTCATTCGAGCCGTAATTATCGATAAATATTATGGTACATTATTATTATAACAGCCTTAATAGTTTTTCATTCAATATAGGTTTCTTTCTGCCGACGGAAATTAATTTGCAATTCGCACAGTTCCCGTTCAAAATCACAGGTGGTCAATATTGCTTCCAAATTTGTAGCGAATTATTTTAACATTTATAGTTTTCTGATAACTTGCAGCGAAATTATAACGAAACAGCACGAATTGCAAACATTAGTGTCGATAAACTGATAACTTTATAATATGTATATATAATTTAGATTCCATAGATCCAATCTCATAATTTAGTGAATTTTCGAATTTGGAATTCAGCGGTCAGGTGAAATAAGTAATTGCAGTAGGTGTTGATGGACAAGAATATTGCACTGATCATGTGTGATAACACGTCGTACTGTCAGATCTTTGATAATACATCTGATTGCACACTTCCTAAACAATTCAAAATATTATGGCTTCTCGTAACGAAACAAGTTAAGCAAATATCATACATTATATAACCAAAAACGTCTACGGATTTGTACTTCATCTTCTCAAGATTGCTATAAGTCAATCCAAAATGCTAATAAAACATGACAAATATAGTTAACAAACAATAAAATTCCGCAACTGACCCATGTGTGTTTGATTTCTGAAATGGCCGTTTGAATGATATGTGTGGCAGATCAATATAGTTCCTGCTCTTCATTGAGGCTGCTATCAAATCAATGAAGTAAACTAAAACAATTTCCTTGTTGACATTTCTAAATATGGCAATTTTTCATGTTAAGAACGATATATGGCCTAATTACTTGCTGCTGTTCGTCGCCATGGCGCAGAAAATAGTGTGTTGATGCAATACACATGAAGACAAACTTGCACTCGATAATATAAATTATGTGGTAAATGTATAACACTCAGTTGGATTTTTGGACACACATACAGACGATTTGGCCGTGCACCAAGACACAGCTTTGAGCGCACTGACCCGCAGTGGCAAGGTGGATGAGCACGGCCGTAACACATACATGATAAGCACAAAACGTTCATCTGCATTTTGCGATTATGTACACTTGACTAGTAGTTGACTCGCATCCTTCATTGATTGAAATTGCAACCTGCTGTTGTTTACTGACCACATCGTAATTTAATTTGAATACAATTAGGAGATTTGGGATTTGAAAAGGCTGGCAATTCATCGAATGTCGCGGATGTTCTGATGTGATCCGAAAATTTTGAGCATCTGTTCTTCATAGTCGTGAATATTGCGCTTCATAATTTGCATACATGGCCCAAGAAGACGTTCGAATGTTTCCACGTCCAAAACTGTAAATGTTCAATACTCGTTAGTTGAGCATTCACGCAAAGTATTGAAATGTTAACAAGCATTACTCAACGGTATGTAAGCCTTGTTTACCATTGAAGCGAGCGCACGTCATCATTACAAGTAACACGTTTCGTTTACAAAATTCCACCAAGTTCAAAAAACAAAACAATAATAAGTCTAGCAATCAGTATTACATATACTCACATGCAACCTTCACTTCTTCTGCAGCGTAAGCAGATGCAGCACGTGGACGATGGGTAACCAATGCGAGTTCACCGAAATAGCCTCCTTTGCTGATAGTGTTGATCTCGATTTCCTGACCACTGTCGTCCGTAACTTTAATACTGATGGTCCCAGACTCGACAAAATACATTCCGTCAGCTACATCATTCTGTTTTATAATACGCTGACCTAGATGACAGAAATACGGTAGTATATTAGCACGCACGCTGCATTTGAATGATTTGAAGACGCAGCATACCTTTCGAGTAGGTTCGGGACACCAGAGCGTCAGCGAGATTCATACGTTCATACTTTTGCAATGCCTTCAGCATTGGCACACTGTCAATAAGGATCTCGTACATCTTTCGCTTTTTAAACGCAGACTTCAAGAGAATGCGGCGGAACGTTTGGCGATCCATGGCCCATAGAGAGCCCTCCGTTTGGGCAATGATAGTTGCTGCACGTGGCATGTTGTACATAAGAGCAAGCTCACCGAAGCTACCGACTCCTTCGTAAGTATGGATGAGTTTTGGTTCCTTATTCGGTTCAGGAGTAACCCAAGCTTGATAGGTGCCCCTAGAATTAAGACATTTGTTAGTAAAACCTTTCAAAATAGTATTTTCTAATTCGCTTACGATTGAATAATATAGAAATTATCGCCATCATCCCCTTCTTTGATTACGTTCTCACCAGCGACAACTTTGCGTTCAAACATAGAGTCAAACACTTCGTTCATTTGCTCTTTCTCGAGTGGTCGGAAGAGTAGAATGTTCTTCACTGCTGCAGCCAATTGTTGACGCTGCTCGTCTGACTTCGGATACACCACTTTGTTACCTTCCTCATCGTCATCTTCTTCAGGATCGTAGGTCTCAGCAAAGACCGACTTACGCCGCACGTTAAACCTTGCAACCGGTGGTTCTGAAATTCAAATTGGCGACATTGTATCAAATAATAATGACAATGACAATTTGATGACACTAGATTACTATTACACTTGATTACCAACCAATTCTTTTTGAGCAAATATATTTATTGTAAAAATACATTATCAATTTACACTAAGTAGGGCCAAATTATTAAATTCCTGCATCAAGATTCAACTTCAACCTTCCTGACTTAGCAATGATTGTACATGTGCCATGTTTTCATAATAAGACATGTTATAGCCCAAATTACCTACATAAGGCAGAAACAAATGATCAACTGTCTGGAAAATAAAATGACTTGCCACTTTTACCTTCTTCTCCAAGCAGAGACTCGTCTGGAGACGAGGGAGAACCCAGTGTCTTCCCCTCGAAGATCACGTCAGTCTGACGCGAGTCTCGTAGTCTTGTAAAATATTCGGCAGCATAGTTTATTACGTCACCAGGTTGCTCTAGTAGATAAGTGATTGTAAACTCAAGGAGGACCTCCCGGAGATCGTCAGGAACATGTACACGCTGTCCTTGATTTCGGCTCATTTTTAAATCTAGTGTTTCTAGTTACACGGTAAAGCTTTTAGCTGAGAACGAGATGCCGAATGTAGCCAATTTCACCAACAAGATGAACTAGCAAATCGTTGGAAGAGAAACAGCTAATACTTAAATATGAATTTTTCTACTGCACAGCCTGGTACATCAGAATTTATTACTAGTTCAGAAAATACCGAATGAACATTTCAGTCGAAAACGTCAGTTGAATAACAAATTTAATTTGCTGCCCAGCAACAGGAGCACTTCGCAGCCAACGATGTATACGGCCTCCGATTCTGCCAAACTTTTCTGGATCGAGATGGCACAGAAGGTATTCACTGGTTTCACTTTTGAGATTGTCGAGCTGTGAACGCTAGCGCAGTCACTACAACGCGCCACAGGCCTTGCTCTAAATCCGAATATTCGGAATCTCGCACTGACAAGCCCTGCTTGCGACGGACTAAAATGGAGGTTCGCCTGCCGCGGCGCTCAAGCAACACGGGCACTGCTAGCAGGTTGCACACTCACACAACACAATTTCGCTCAAGTCGCCAAGCAGCTCGCAATTAAATGAGCGTAGATCTCGCGGTCACTTCCACGCAGCCCACAGCATACTCGTTGCGACAAACGATAATTTGTCGGCGGCCACCTCACCGAGCGCTCCACTTCTTGATAATCGATGATTAATGATCGGACGTCACCAATGATGGTACGCGTACGCACCGATACAGACAGGTGGAACAAGCTGGTGGCGACGTTAAAAACTAACCCAAAATTATGGTTCTTTCGATAGCGACGTAGGCGTAAGCTTGCCGTGGAAAGCCGAACTCAAGCAGCTTTCTAGGGAAAATGCTCGCTTGAATGCTTCGCCGTGGCCTGAGACCTTTTCAGCGCGTAAATTCGAATTTTCCGGCATCGGTTTATCGACTTGGAGCCGCCTGCGCTGTGGGAGAAGCATGCGCATATTTTGTTATCCGGTTATACGTTCAATGAAGCTCGTTGGATGTGGCGTTTACACTTGCTTGTGCCAAAATTAATGACTGCTTCAGTACCCAACGAAAGGGCCCAATCGTTGCCCTGGACAACCAGGAGAAACTCGTGGGGAAGTAGAAAAAGCGACCCACGTCATCTGCCTCATTTGCATCCCATTCAGACTAACAACAAACTAGAATTTCCACAGAACACTCATGTTTTCATGACAATTAAATCACTCTTGCAAAAAAATAATCCAAAAACTCTTTCTAACCAGAGTCAACTCTGACTATTTCTGTGACGTAATATCATTTATAAATGTGACGTTTCGTCGATGCAAATAAATTCTCCGCTCAGGGATGAGTTATCTCAAAATTTCGAGGCAAAAGTGAAGCAACTGTCGCATTCATCTAATACTCGCGTGGTTCGAAGTTGTTGCTCTGGCATCGCCGATGATACCTTCGTGGTGTTCAGCAACCCTACGGTTGCCGTCATCGTTTTGCTATTGATCATAATTTTCTTTTTGCTCCTGCTGGGTTTATTCAAAGGCCTTTTGGGTTTGTACTGCTGCCCGCCGGTTGGAATGTGCGGACTGGGCGCGTTAATTGATCTGCCGCGTCCTTTGATGCAGTATCAAGAGGATGAATTGGCGGACTTTCCTGTCAAGTATGACATGATTGGGTGGCCAATACATCCGCAGACTAACAAGCGTACTGTAAGGGCTATCTCTTTGTAAGTGGAAATGTTAATTAATTACAGATGAGAAATTTTCGCGCTGTAAACAAGAACGAAAATTACATACGAGTGCAATTTTGAATATTCACTACAACCTTAAAACTTCATTATCATCCAAAGTCTTTATTCGAAAAGATAATACACCTAAATACTGTAACACACCATTACAAACTAAAATATCCTTCTGATAACAGATTCCTTCTCTATCATTGTAGAAAAAGTGAATTTTGCTTGAACGTAATATTTTTCCTCACTTATCCCCTGATAATGATTATCACCGCATTGTCAACTATGTGTTTCAACCAAGTCTATGATAATGATGATGTGGTTGACACCATTTACATAAAAGAACACAAGATAATGCTAACAGAATGCCCGTCCGTAATGTGCAAGAAGGGAACCGGCGCTGAAGATAAGAAATGCTTTAAACCGATGAAAAATGTTTACAATGAAGAATCTGGTGGTGAAGAGTTCGACACACGATATGTCTTGGAACAAATGCGCAAAAGTGAGGAAAAGTTGCAATTTCAATAATAATTATACAATGTTATTTATATGATTCTATAGCTTAAGTAAAAAGAAACAAATGAAATACCTGTTTTGCTGTTTATTGAACAACTAAAGTTTGAAATGTTCTGGTACAATTTTAGCAACTTTCCTAGGTTGTTTAATATATGTTTTTGTACACTGCATTTCTGTCCAACTGATTGGAACCATTGGATGGCCAGCATCACTATGTGCTATTACAACACCAAGTTCATTTTCTGCTGTTGAAAGTTGATAGGTATGTGCTTCAGTAATTGGAAGCTAAAAAATTTAACTCATTAAGTAAGAATTGAATTGGAAACAAGTGCAAATCAACTTACAACTCTTGCTAAGATAATATCCCCAGGCCTCATGCTATTATAAATGTCCACTTTGTCCTTTTCATGGGCTCTGATATCTTCCTTCCTTAAAACTGCTCTGTAGGTCCTGGTCAGAACAACATCATCTATGCATTTTATCGCACATTTTGCCATTTGCAGATTTATTGTCAGAACTTGTGCAGTTACTATATCACCTTGTTGAGGCACTAATCCTTGATCAGCTACACTGTGTACTTCAATAACTTCAGTGTCTTCATTCTTTTTAACTTTCACAACTCCAGTGAATTGTGAATAGATATAGCCTTGTTTTTCATATGTACCATGTCCAGAGACATGTTTTTTGTCACTTGCACAAAGTCTTTGACCTGGAAGACATATTAAAGTATTTTCCTCTGAAGCCATGGGTCTAAAATACAATTTCTGTATTAATAATTTATTATTTAAGGCCACAAAATTCAAACAACGTTAATAATTTGTTTCAATTTGCTTCCTTTTAAACTCGTCTTGCTAACCTGCTGATTGCGCCAAGATAACTTCCAACCTAAAATTATTTTGCTTTGTTTACTTCAGTTATTTTTAAGTTCTACGCATTTCAAACATGCGAAAATATCAACAACTATTGTTAATTATTATATCAGCGTTTAGTTTAACATTGCTTTTAGTTTATCGTCATGAATACAACCGTTTGCGATATGTATTGGAAGTGTTTAACTTTTTTGGAAAGCCATGTAATTTCTCTGAACTCATTGAGACTGGTAGCATATTAAATCACCATGATTGGGGACCTGATCCAGTGTGGAATCAAGAGGATAATATCTATGTATACTCATCTTATTTGACTGAGCAGAAGCAATTAAAATCATTGATTGTTAAATCACCAAAAATTGATCATGCAAAGAGTTGTTATGTTTGGTTTGAAGACAATGAATGGAAGCCAGAAGTTGCAAAACTAGCATATCAGAATATATTTATCAACAACAATTATGAAGGCTACTACTACATCTGCAGCTGGACCAAATCAACAGTACCATATGCAGTCTCCTACAGTAAAAAACATTCATCTAAGAATTTGATTCTTACTAACAGCAATTCATCAAATACGCAATTTAAAGTAACAATGTGTGTGCCCCCAACAAAGTTTCTAACTAAACGCTTCTTATCAGAATTCCTTAGCTATCATTCTTTAATTGGCATTGATTCTTTTGTTGTTTACTCAACTGCACTGCCACACATTACAATCAAACTTGTGACAACCTTGTCACAGAAGTTAAACTTCAACATTTCTTTCTATACGTACAACTTTCCTGATTATGTTGATGAAATTATAAGGGAAGACTGTAAGTTAAGAACCTTGGGACAATCTAACTATTCAATGGTAATGGAAGTCAATGAATATTTGGTGCCTCAACAGGATAAAGATGTTTATAATGCACTGCAAACAAAGGCTGATATAATAAGGCTACCAGTGGAGAAGTTTTGTATCAATGAGCAGATAGCAACAAAGCCAATTGCATTACAGAATGTACATTTGATTAGTGATGACGAGAAATTGGTAAAAACTATTAATGTAAATAATGGGAGGAAGCCAAATGGGGGAAAGAATGACTTTGAAAGTGCTGGTCAGATTATTGTTCAGAAGTATGTGTTTTGTTTGGATGTGATTTCTAAAGTTTACGAGCATAAGGCAATTTTGAAATTTGCGGATGATTTTATAAAGTCAACATTGTTTCAAATGAATTTACACCATTTTTTATAAGGGATACTAATTGGGTTTTATACAATGTTTGTGACATATCTATTGTTACATTAACACAATAAAATCAATTGTGCAATATTACTTTTTATAAACGATATATAGTTTTTAATATGAAGCATTCAGTAATAAGTGCGGCTTAGTGAATTCTCACATCTGCGAATATTAACTTCATAACTGAAAATTTTGTTTAGTTGTGACAAATTATTGTTTTATATCGAGACAAACATCAACGAAAAGATGAACTATTGAAAGTTTTAGTGGTTCTACTCTAATCCAAGTAATGCAAATTACAAGTTTTGTTTTTACGGAAAACCATACGTAAACCTTTTTTAAAGTTAATTGTCTTCACGTTGTTTAATTCTTTCTATACCTTCTAGGCATATTTTTCATGCTAAACTTTCAATTGGCTTCTTGTATTCTATTGGTAGCGATCCAATTGCTATTGGTAATCTCTTGGAATGCGGAACAGTAGCGGTTAATCCTTAATCCCCTCGCGACCTTGTCTAATCCTCTACCACGTAGTACGTTGTCCCTTTAAATTATTAAAGGCACCGTGGAAAGCACATATATGTGCGTATATGGTATATAGTGAGTAATGGGATGAACGAAAGAAATTAAGTAAAATAAGTGTAACTATGTATATATTGTAGTAATTTGAAGAGAAATAGTTACGTTTAGATTTATACTAATATTTTCATACTAAGAGAAGTAGAAATTTAGTTGAATTAATTAGTTTTCGCAGAGATTAAGTTTTTATGGTATAATTATATAGGCATTTTTGATGTTCCACGAAACGTTTTAGGATATTTTAACTCCGTGAGTAAAACTGAGAGGGAAATAGTATTTGGGTGTGTGTGGAACGCTCGTCAGGTGCGGACCTCTACATTCGACGTAGGTAAATCTGTTTTAATAGCTTGATAAGAAATAGCGCAGATGTTACAGGATTTGCAGATGTCTACAGTTTTGTAGATTACTCTTTGCTTTCTAGATTTCTAGGAATATTATAATGTATCTACCATTAGCTTATAAACCTGAGATGTCTTCACGAGCCTTGCGTTCCACCAAACAAACTGACTTTGTTCCACTCCCGGGTCGGCGCTGTGATAGAAAGTGATAACATGTTTAATGGAACATTAAGATCTACCATAAAAGAAACGAAAATATTAATTCAGGAGCTAATTAAACAGAAATCATTGGTAAATGTATTTGTATAATACTTAGAAATAGTCGGAAATGCAGAGGAAGTGATTAGCTTGTCAATATTTTCAGAGTGAAGTGAGAATTGTATGAAAATACAATTCCACTCAGCTCGCCACATATACTCACACGTATTTACTTCAGTTTACACGTGTAACACTAACTAACACACTACTAAATTGGTATTTCAGTGAAGTAATTTTATATCGATAGACAAATACATCAAATGTAAAGCAAAACAATCCTAACTGAAGAAGGCAAAATGCTGAAAACGTGTTTACAACATCAAATACTCAGTAAGTATAAATTCATCACAATACAATTTTTTAACTTGTAATCAGGATAATACTGCATTGAGGTCACATTCATGGCTCATTCCCATTCGGAAGATATCTTTGCTTGGTTGTATTGTGCTGATAATACAATAACTAGTTATAATAACGGATTAATAACAATTAGATATGAGGGTACCACACAATCATTGAGCTCTGCCTTCTATAAAAGCAATTGCAATTGCGGCGAATCCCCGGAGAGTCCAATGAACGCTCAGTGGGAAAGTATCGGAGACGAATTTAGACGATTCTATATTAAAGTTAGCATGGTAACACACAGTAGCATATGTGCACATCATTATACAAACGTATTTAGACGTTAATGCAACGTGGAACAAAGAGTGTGTGCAAAAAGCAAGTTTTTCGGACACAAAAGAGCGAGAATTATTACATATAATTGCCCAAATGCCAGCTTTATAGTGGGGGTAGTGAGGGTTCAATGTGTGGCATATTGTCTTGGGAATTTAAGCAGCCAGTGCTTCCGATCGGTGACTAACTTAATAAGTTGATTCCAAACAAGTTGGAATTTGAACGTTTAATCTGCTTCAGACTAGTTTAGTTTGTAACTATTGTTGGAGTGGAATTATATTTTGTGTTTTGCTTCCTGGTGGGATGTAATTGCATTGGTGGTAATGGCTGAAAAGTTTCCAAATTATGAAGGTAGGAGGTAATAGAATCACTTGAGAACACACTGATATTTGTTTAAGTCATACTCGCATCACTCTGCAAAATGCGCACTTGCAGGAATTTCTAAACACAACTATAGTGAAATGTATGTTGTGCAAAAATAACGCGTTCGTAAATTATAACCGAGACAAAGACCGACAATCGCCATCACGTATTATGTATAGATAAACCGTGCTGATATGACTGTCCAAATACACTGAATACGACTACTTAAGCAAATACGGAATCATCTTCAAGTTCAGTCTGCGACCGATTTCAATGCTCAGATTGAGTATCAATTAATCGAGCAGTCCATTAACAACGATTTCATACAAACTCCATATGTGTGACTGTAATTTGTGTAGTCACGTTCTGGGATATATTATTATAATGAGTGAGAAGCAATTATCGTATGAAGGTATTTAAAGAATTATTTATTTAATTGTAACTGCTGCGTAGCTCAGTTGGTAACGCTGTACCCGCGACAGTGAAGAGAATATTCGAGGAACACTGGTTAGAATCCTACTGAGTACCCATCCAGTCAATTAAATTCTCACTGGATCCACGCTTTATTTCTGCGAATAACCAACTGATGCAGTAGAATAAAGTGGAGGACAAGGTATGATGTTTACCCAGATAGACATGGATAACAGTACGTTCTACGATAACTTTGAATGTAGTGTTATAACGAGGGCGTGTTATTGAGTTGAGTTGAATCATTGAGATTAATATTAACATTGTAAACTTGGGGGAAACATGGTTTATAGTTGTGTTTGTTTACAGTGCTTGTGGTGTTTACATTCACTACAAGACGAAACGTTGAAATATTTTAAGTCCATTGTCAACGGGTTGATCAACTATGTATTTAAACTAATTTCACATAATTCTAATTAATATATTTACATTTCGTGTTATAAGGAATTAATTAGATTAACTAAAAACTTAAATAGAAAATTGCTCTTCTCATTTTTGTACCCATATGTCGGGTGGGTTTCATGATGTGTGATACAGAAAGTTAACGTCAACAATGGTCCCACCAGAGGTGCTAGCAGGATTTGAACCCGCGATCTACCAACTCGTATAATCTGGGTAACAAGTTAAAATATTGTTTATTTAATTTCAGAATGTTTACTGGCACGTCGTTCAAATGTAATCCCCGGTAACCGGCCCCAAGGGAAGAAGCTTCAAGGCCCATTCAGAGTTGTCCGTCTTTGTCTGCTGGGCATTTTGTTACCGTGCTTTCTTGTGTCTTTAATTCTCTACATGAGATACAGAGTTTACGTCGAGCAACTGTATCCACTGGCTGTGTCCGACATGAGAATGTTGGACAACAGAATATCTACAACTTGGTGCCAGGTATTTACGCCGAATTGCCGAATTACAGAATTGTTAATTAAGATTAATTCACATTTATTTCACTTTAACTCAACTTTTACTATAGCTCAATAATACCAGCCAATTTAGTTAATTGCTTCTCAATTATTAATAATAATACTCTAATGTAACTATTGATTTTTAACCAGAGACAATTGATACGAACCAATGCAACATTCAACGCATTTTTGCTTCCTGAAACACCGCAGATATCCTATCAACATAAGCCGATGACAATGGTGCGACATTTGGAGCTAGAGGATGATACCAAAGAATATTGGGGTTTTTATCTCCTGCACGGCTCAACCGTAACTATTTCGAGTTGTGTCAGGTGGGTTAATAACTGATTGTCATTCTATAATCATTGTCTGCTTGTTTAGTTGGCTGCGATAGAAGGCACTATCTAAAAGGTGCATATGTCCACACGTGCATGCAAATTTTCTAATTAAATATTTGTCGACTAAGATGCCAGAACACTCTAGACACTGTAAGATTTATCACTGAGTGTGTAAAAGTAGATTACTGGATTAACCAGTTGCTGGAATGTTATTCGCCAATACATTCAATGGTTTGTTGTTAGATGGCCTGGTGCATCATTGATTGTAATCAGAGGACATAAACACCTCCATGAATGTGCCTACATCGGTGATAATTCCTCTGAGGAGTTGGATGAAATGATGGATGCCATTCGAGAAGGTTCATACAAAACGCAAAATGGTGACGTGGTTGTTGATCCTGTTGATGATGATGCTCCCTCTAACACTCCAGATTTGATGAAAAGACATCGCGAGAATGTTGAATTCCATGATCCTATTCATCAGAATAACAAAATTAATCACACTTTGGAAGGAGAGGATTTGGACAATACTGATGTGACTGATCCGAAAGCTCTAAAGAAGATCTTAGAGAGTCTAAGTCATAAAGCTCCGAAACAACAGCATTCGCATATTCATAGAAATTCAACAATTGGGAAAGGAGAGACTGGGAATTTAGAGTTTAAGCAGAATACTCCTGCACAGTTTACTCAGATAACAAAAGCATCAAGTACAACAACGGATTCGGAGGAGATTATTTCCGATGTGTTGAGAAAGTTGCATACGTTAGGGAATAACAAAAGTGCAAGTGTTTTAGAAAAGTTGAACGCGCGATTTGCGAATAAATCTGTAATGGCTGAAACTGCTAATGAAGATTCAAGTGAAAATACAGAGAATTTTATATATATTAGAGGGAGACAGTACCAGAAGCCAGCTGTACAGTTTGACGATATGATTGATAAGGCTAGGAGGAGGAAGAGAGAGTTGATTTTACAGACTGCGGTATTGAGGAATAGTCTTAATGTTAATGATGAATCCGAAAATATTGCACAGGAAGAGGTACAAGTTCCTCTCTGCATTAATCAACATGTATTTCAGTAACTTTGTTTTAGGGGTTTGTTCCTGATGGTATTGCAGATCATCACGCAACAGTAAACGAAAACACTTTGAATGACATGAGTAACAGTGAATTCTGGTCTTCCTTCAGTTCCTCAGAGGAAGCGCTGTTAAACTGTGCTGGATTAATTCTTAATCTTCCTTTAAGTCCACATTCAAAGTGTCAAAGGAATTTAGCAGATCATGAAGTTGAAAGCGCTTTTGTAGCAAATAGAATTACTTACAAGTAACAGTTCTTTAATGAAATTTATAACTCTGCACACATTAATTTCCTCTCTTTAAATTTTAGAGTACCTTCGAATGGATACTACTTCTTCGTTTTTAACAGTGAGAATGAAGTACAAACTAACTATATTAGAGTCACTTTCCACATTGAGAAAACTGTGTACAATGTGACTAATCCAATTTCAAAGTGTGCGAACAGCACAGAGCAATGTACAGTTGATTTGAAATTCTTCTCAGATGAGAAGTTGGTGATGGAATTGCCAATTAAGGAAGATCAGGATTTGTTTAATCAAGAGTACGTTGTGGTTTCGGTTTGTGAGCCACGTACTGGGATATATATTGTTTGTGTTATTTTGGTGCCTATTTTGGTCATTCTGTTTGCTTTCCAGTGAGTGCAGTTTGAAAGGTTTGGAAGTTGGGAAGTAGGAGTCAAGAAGAGAGGAAGTGTGATACTACTAGTGATTACGGAGTGATATTAACACAAATAGCATGGTTGTGATAATGTAAATGTTTTATATTTGCAAATTTATTTTAAGGTGTACTATATTTGGTAGATGTAAGATATAAACTTGAGTGTTACAAAAAAGTAACTTTGAATTACCAGTTTTATAATAGATCAAAGCTAAATTATGGATTAAATGTTAAGATAAACTATAACCAACTTGCCATGTTGACAACTTTGGATTTTGTAGACCGTGGATGATAAGAAGTACAACTGGTGGTATACATTAAATAAGCATTCGTACAATAAATGCACAATAAACCAAAAAGAAATGTAGCAATTTGTATAATAACCAAGTTGATTTGATTGATGGCTGTTTTACTTAGTGTCATTTTATATATTAATACATAAATGTCTTCCTATGTTAGATATTTCACTTAATTAAAACATTAGTTGATTGACATTTTACAAATAACTATTATCCATTTATTGAAATAACTAAGCATAATACAATTGCATACACAAAGTTATTGGATGCTATATTATTCCGGCGATTGCAAGTATTGCGCTAAAACTTAACCAGCCGTCAATTAAGCCTGACTACTAATTCCTTTCTTTTAGGTTGTTGACTGACGTTTGAAGCCATTAACTTAATTTACCTTTGCATTTAACCTTACAATAATGGGTTTGCTTGAAATCATCATAACTGATCATTTATTCACAAACACAACGCACCAGCCTAATTTTTAACATTCCACATTGTAAACATGCAAATAGTCACTTTAAAGCTTTGCCACATTGTAATTTTCAGCCAAAATTGAATAGTGAGTAACCAGAATATTATGTGGGGCGCACGTGTCAAATCGTTGGCGTTGTTAGGGAAACCAGGGAAACATCTCTTATCGCGCAGTTGCAGGTATGTTTGCTTTGTGGAAAGCAGTGTTGGTGAAGCTGGCACAAACGATTGGCGATGGAGGCGTGGAAAGTGGTGGAAGATCGATAATAAAATGAAATCTAGTTGGGCTAGCGTTTGGGAAAATGTAAAAATAACATTTTAGTAAAAAGAGGGTGCAAATCTCGAATTGCACTTCGGTGCAATGTACAGGATCAATTTGTAAGATGGGGCACCAAAAAACATAATGAGATTTTTATGATTGCAGCTTGAAACGCGTGCGATTGAGATAAGCGGTCGGGATGCCGTGCTGGGAACGCTTTAGGGTGGCTTTATATTCATTACTCCATTACCCTATTAAGGGGTGTTGGCAATAACTGTTGTGTTTGATTTTTTATCCAGCTCAGAAATTAATTTCAGTTTGGTTACAATAGAGATTGTTTTTTAAAAAGATAATTTTTGTTAAAAAATTTAAATAATTATATTTAATATAAATTTTACAAGCTATTAAAACAAATGTACACTTAATATTTTTGGTTAGCAATAGATATTTATTTAAAACACTTTGATTGTTATGTTCTTCAATGATAATTTTATACTCTTTAATATATCATCAAAGAATTCAGTTTACTGTCAAAATTTATCACATAAAATTAATCTCAAAAATCACGATAATCACTAATATATTTTATGAATTTATTTAACTTTGTGCTTACCGCCTGATATTAATTTGTTATAAATATTATTCTCATTATACTGTTGTTCCTTTCAGGTTAGCAAAGATATTTTTCCCAAAGAATCTCAACTTTTAATCCGATAAGACAATTTGTTGGACACGCGCAGATAATCCCCAAAATCAGAATTAATTAACGCAGCTCTCAACTGGTGATCAGATAAACTTACAGCACAAAAGGCAGCTTAACCTCAACCTTCAAGCCGCCCTAACTTCCTGACTTTCTAACTCTATGGGTTCAGTTTGGAATGATTTACAACAATTTTCTTCCAAGAAAAATAAAAGTATGGGTAATTTTATCATCATAAAAGTAAACATACTGTAATTTATTCAAATCGGTGGACGTAACAATTTAGAGTGCTTAATTTATTCAATGTTTGATGCCTGTAAAAGCGTACTTGATGGACGTGCACACCCCACAATAGGGATATGTTGACGCCTCTCACAATGACAATGCTTATTTAGATGCGCATTATGCCCACAATGGGGTGACTTTAGCATCTAGGGATTAGCAATTCCCATGTATGCATTGAAGCAGTAAATTAAATATAAACATAGTTTAGAAATGATTATTTGGCTATTAGATGGTTATGTTTAAGGAATCTACAAATATATAATTGCAAGAATAATGTACAAGTTAAAATAGGTTATGATTATTAATGGCGTTCCTCCCCTGAGGTTAAAAATTCATTTTATTAGTCTTTCTCATAATTTTCGTGGTGTATGATTGTAAGTATACTGTTACCTATGTTGGTTAAAAACCTA